>JAJIBD010036965.1:0-17791 GCA_021461705.1 Cryptotis parvus
TGTTAAGACACTAAGTTTAACTATCTTTTATCTACTTCATTTATTTATTTATTTTACTTGATTACTAGTTCACTTATTCATTCATTCATTCATTTATTTGGCAGAGCCTGGCAAGTTACCTTATTACATTTGTGATATGCAAATACCAGTAAACAATTATAGGACCTCTTCATGACTTGATGGATCGGCTTGAGGCTCTTATTTTCCTGAGAGAGATGCCCTAGGGCCATCTCGCATGCGACAGGACAGCATTGAGATGTTAATAGTGCCCGCTCATAAATCCCATGATCTGTCTGGAAGACAGTAGATACAGTGAAGTTTATTTTGAGATTTCTGAAGGCATAACCTTATCAGTAATTGTTAGGGTTATTTACTTTATCAGCTCTGAATCACCCCTTTAACAGTTTTAGCACCATGGGTGCTGGGAATTGAGCTGTAGAGTTGGGTGGGGTTCAAACCATGTGTCTTGTACTCCATTTCCGAGCCCCCTTAAAACAAATTTTATGGACTCATGCCCCCTAGCTTGAGAAACTAGGCTCCCAATGGTGGCTGGTATTTTCCATTCATCTGCCTGTAGGGAATGCCCAGCTCTTAGAGTTATGCTTGTGTAAAAGTTCCAGTCATTTCTACAAGAGTTAAGCCCTGGGCTGATTCCTGTATGATGTACCTAATTATTAGCTCATAACTTACTCTAGGTATCTTATTATGCTTCTGGAAAAGCCCAACATCTTCCTGTTCTAAGGTAAAATAGGAAAAACATTGTGAATCTGAGGCCTTATACACCTTCACACTTTTCAATCTGGGGCTTCCCTTGTGCTCTCTACATCCTCACTCCAATACAGCTCATTGGAACGCAAAACCAAGCTTCTTGATTTAAGCGTTGATGAGAGAATGACCTTATCTTGTCCCCTATTCAGCGGGCGCTGATGAGAGATGCAATTGGGGTATGAATTGCATATTCATGTTTATATAACTAAACTCTTCACATTAAGGAAGAGCAGGCTCAGATTCAGGCATCAGTCTCCTGTATGTGCTCTCGAAGTTACTAACCTTTGCCATGCAGACAAAGGCAAGATTACATACATTCAGCCCCCATGATTCAAGAGGTCCGCACTTTGCGCAATCATCACAGCCTGATCTTTGCAATAAGGGAAAACTCAAACTAACAAGCACCAAATGTTTCCGAAGCTTAACTTGACCTCTAAGGCAGTGAATAGCTGCATTAATTTCTTATTTATTTTTGTAATATGGTGAGTGAATCCAGGTCAGCCATCTAGGCAGTACCCTGCTGTAGAGCATATTATCTTTGGGTCCCTCATAAATTACTCAAGCTACACTCCAAGTAGAATCACATTTTTATAGCCAAAGTACGAACAACTGTCGGCAGATCATCCCTTACAAATAATGGCTATTTTTTTTAATCATGCTGCAGAACAGGAGGCTGGCGTGGCGATGTCATAAAACAGAGGTCTAGTCATAGCCATGTTCAGTACAAGCCTCGGAATAATATTCGTCCTTGGAGTCACATCCAGAGTGTTCTGGATCATTTATGCACAGAATCTAAGCTCCCTGTATGCAGAACATGTATCTCGGCTAGTGGACTGTTCTGTTTTTCACTTCTTGCCAAAGCAGTTTCAGGTTTATTTTGTTCGCTGAACAGCGACGCCACTTGCCCATAAACACAACAGAATGAGGATAAGAAATTGAAAGTCAATCTAACTATACTCCTTCTTCCAAGTCTGCTTGACCTTGGATTCAGGTACAGAGAAAACAAAATAACTTGCTAACACTAAAAAAACGCTGACAGAGGAAGATGATATGAAGAGGGTAGTGGATAGTTGAACGGTCAAGCAGGCCTGCATGGAGACAACCAGGTTTCTATCTCTGTCTCTGCAGGCCTCTGAGTATCTGCGAAGAATAGCGCCCTGACCATGTCTTTTTAAAAATCAAAAACAAAGCAAAGAAAATAATTCCACTAATGCTTTTTTTCCTTCCAACCTTGTTTTTTTCCCTGAATAACGCTTATTCCATTGTGCCAATAGATAAACAATTCTGGTTATAATCATAATGAAAGATATTAATTAGTGACATTGGGGATCCTGGAGCAATAGCCCAGCGGGTAGGGCGCTTGCCTTTGGTATCACTGGGCCGGCTCATATGCCCGGTTCAATCCTCGCATCCCATATGGTCCCCCCGAGCACCGGCCAGGTGTGACCCTAAAGAAAAAAAAAAAAAAAAAAGTGACATGCTTTTGCCAATTATTCATTCCTGATGTTAATTCAAGCAGGACTCAAAGTATTATTTGAAATTTCTCTCATCTGAAACTCAGTAAATATCTATTTATCTCCGGATATATACGTTCTCACAGTCAAACTAGAGCACCTCAACCCACCACGGTCAGTATTTCTGAGATCCACATTACTGTAATGCTCGTAGTGGTAATGGTACGTTGTACTCACTCAGGCTTCCTGGGCCTCCCAGCCCTTAAGAAAAGAAGGACAATACAGTTGAGAGGGTTAGCGGCCAGGGTCAGGAGTCTGTTTGGCATCTTGGCTTACAAGGGCTTTGATGTCAGCACAGCCAGCAATGCCACCAGAAGCTGAGAGACTGGGAATCAGAACTGCCAGACTCTCGCTTCCCGACTTCAAAGCCAGGATTCCACGACTACTGAACTGGACTAATATGTGGACAAAAGTACACATGAACACAGAATGTTAAACTCCCCTTGAGAATAATATGATTAGCCAAATATTTCTTTAAAATGTAATCCAATTTATTATTGGCTTTCATTTCTATTTATAGGTTTTTGGTCACATCAAGTGGCCCAGCTCAGGGATTACCCGCAAGCTTGGGACCTGTATGGGATGCCAGGGATCAAACTCTAGTTGGCCACAGGCAAGGAAAATGCACCACATCAACTGTCTTCCAGACAGGGTCTCAGCTCATTTTTATTTTAGACATGGAAGTAAAAACCTGAGCTGGAGAGCACAGCTGTTGAGGTTTGTTTGTGGCAGACCTGGGTTTGATCCTATCCCATGTGTCTCCCAGAGGCACTGCCACAGAGTGTAATTCTGAGTGCAGAGCCAGGAGAAACCCCTGAGCATCCCTTTAGTGTGACAGCCCCCACCTCTAAAAAGCAAACCCCAAAAACAATAAATCCCAAAAGCTTATCAACACGTCACAATGGGGGAGCTATTTCATGTTGTCTGCTCTGAGTCCAGCAGGAATTAGAGTTAACTTTTAGGGAACAGAATTTCGTTTCTAGATACACAATTTAAATTGGTTTGGTGTTGGAATTCTCTTGCACCAGGTTGTCAGTATATGGAGTGTATCCAGGTGTGTACATCTGAAGTTGGCGACTCAGGTCCCATCCCTCTATTATGCATGATTGATCCGTCACTCAGCGCCATCCCGCACCTTCAGTACTTCACTGTTATGAAGACCCCACCTTCATTATCGTCCTAAATATCACGCCCTGCACAATAATAAAATGAAATGTTCAAAGCATGCACATACAGTACACAATTACGCAAGCAACTTTATACAATTCTGTCTAGTGTAATGTCACTCATTCAGAAGCAGGAAATTAGATAATAGATGAACTCCAGATCTATTCTTAGACCACGGTTGAGAACATCAAAGCCTCTTACACTTTCATCACTGACTACACTGGGCAAGCCTTAATTTTATGTAGAATTGTTGAGGTTAACTGACTACAACGTAACCAGGATGGGAGAGATAGCTCTCTGCAGCCCTTCTTTTTTGCTTTCAGTTATTCTCGCTTTCAAACTGTTACTAAGCCTGCAACACGAAGATCAATATCATCGCAGCTCAACATGCCGTCACTGTAGACAGACTCTGGGCGCTAAAATTTAGTTCAGATCTAGGGTGCTGCATAACCGTCTTTCACAGGGTCATCGTATTCCTGTCAAATGAAGGAACTGCTTAGGACATTTCTTAATATTTTAGCCATCAATCTTGCAGGCAAGATGATAAGATATGCAAGATTACAAGCTGCCCCTAACAACGCCTGTAATTCAGTCTGGCACCGGAGGTCTGCGGGCGGAAGCTGAGCTTGGTGACAGTGCAGATTCCCACCTGCTGGTCCTACCCCAGGCTCACATACTTCAAGTAAGTTCCAAAAATCAAAGTTCTATTCCAAATACTGCCAACATGTTTGGGACACCCAAATGAGTGACAATGAAATATACACCAGACACATAAGCTAAACTCTCACCTTTCCAAATCTGAGGGAATCACTTGCCGACATTAGCCACATCCAGTGCTTTGAAGCAGATCTTATCAGTGCTTGGAATGAGGAGAGTACACCAGGATCAAGGGAGACAAAATTGGAGTTTGAAAACAACCACACCTGACAATTACATCCACACAAGTGACTAATAATATCTTAACAGCGTATCAGGCCTTATACTCACTGAAGGTGAGACATCAATTTGTTCCATGATAAAAATCAAATTGAAAATTTTGAACTGGCAATAGAGAGAAGAGTCCATTTAAAACACTAAATAACAGAACAGGGCTCGTAGATGGCTCAAACAGTTATGCTTCTCGCAGGGTTCAATCCCTGGCGCAACGCGGTGTGATTCTTACCTCTAGTAACAAAGATAGACTTACAAGCACTGGCTGAGTGTGGTCCCAAAACAAACAGAGGAACAATTATTCATTTCTATCTACAATTTCAGGTTAAGGTTGGGGTATGTTGTGGCTGTATTTGAAGTAACTAAACAGTCTAACTTCCAACTGCTTAGTTTAATTATTTATTTTACTTATAATCATTCATTCATTCATTTATTTATTTTTGCTTTTTAATTAAGACCTATACACTTTCAGGTATAATTCTATCATACTCAGGACTACTTTTGGCGGTGCTTGGGGACCATATGGGATGATTAGGATCTAACCCGGCCGGCACCAGGCTGGTTACACGGTAAGGTGGCAACACTTTACCTGGGCGGCTATCGCCTCCGGCCCCACCAACTGCTTATTTAGACTACCCAGCATACTCCAGTTCATGGACGCAGACTAGAAGAGCATTTTTTTTTTTTTTGCTTTTGGGTCACACCTGGCGACGCCTCAGGGGCTACTCCTGGCTCTGCACTCAGAAATTACTCTTGGCGGTGCTCTGGAACCATATGGATGCCAGGGATCGAACTCGGTTGGCGCGTAGAAGGCAAATCAAAATGCATCGCCAGCGCTATCGCCCGCCCTGGCGGAAGAAGTGTATTTTAATGGCATGCACATGAATATGAATATGAACTATCCATCCCAGAGAGTTCTCTCCTTCATTCCTGTTTGCATTAGGCCCTCAAAAACAAACTTTTAATAAGTCCTTTGGGGCCGCGTTAATTCAGGTTTAGGAAATGAATGAGAGACAGCTGGGAGTAGCTAAGGCTGAGAGAATGTCTAGATGAGGAGCCCTGAATTCAGAATCCTGAGCTCACTGCCCAAAGTAAACCATCAGGCCCACAAACAAAGGCATTATGCCACGCCTTTCCTTAATCACTGCTGGAAAGGCAGCATCCTCCACCCCGTAGGCTAAGGACTGCCACAGAGCGACAGTCCAGCGGGTAGAAGGTTAGTTTCTGCATGCAGACCGGTTTGATCCAAGATCCCCATATGGTTCCCAAACAGTGTCAGAGTGATTCCTGAGTAGAGCCAGAGAACTCTGAGGAATACATTTTTTTGTATATGACCTCCAAAAATAAAGAGGCTATGATGGAATTAGAAAACTTACCCTGCTGTGAAATCAAAAAGTTTGTAACAAATGAGGGCATGTACAGTGAGACATGCAAAATTCAAAGTGTATAAGGAAAACCTTACTATACCAGATAGGGCTGGGGTGAGGAAAATAGCATAGGGTACTTGTTTCAGATGAAAGTGTAACTGGAAGGTTTGAGTTCAAGTATCCTATATGGACCACACTACAATTCAGAGAGTAACTCCTGAGTGCATTTGCCTATATGACAAAAAAAAGAAGAAGAAGATATTCAGATGGTCCTCGCGTGGGGAATCATTTCCACCACTGTTTGGGACGGTAAAGTGCCCAATCACCAGAGACAGTTAGGGTTATATGGCAATGCTGCCCAAACAAGGATGGACAGGGGGCCTACACCGCATAGCCTGCCCGACTACTTCTGCATCGAACGTGCACACAGCAAGGTAGAGGTGATAACCCGCACATCACTAGAAATTACGAGTGTCAGATCCAATGAACTTCCAGTTTTCCAGTGTTTAAAAGGTCATGTGATTAGAGGCAAGTCAGACCTCAGAAAGAGCGCCTCGAAAATGTGTAAAAATAAAAGCATCACCTAGATCCTTAACCAAACAGTGGCATAAAAGTAGTTGCTTGTGAAAGATTTACACTGACATCTGTGTGCATAGAGCAGTTGGCTGAGAGCAAATAAGTGATAAAAAGAAATTAGGAAAAGAACAAACAACCCCACTATCTGTGAAACTTAAAACAAAATTATGTTCTGGCAATTATGGATTAGGAAATACTTCAACAATGAAACATTTTGCAGAATGCACCAGGGTTGCTTCAGCACTCCAGCATCAGCGCACTACATACATTCTCTGGTCTTCCCCACCTATGCAGCTCCACTCGTGTCAACAAGACACAAAATAATGTCTGGGTATGTGGACTCAGCTAAGAAAACTTCAAAGATACACACTAGGTTATAATGCTGAGAGTATGGATATGTTTAATCAGTCGGAAATGGCTTAGAACTTTTCCCCATGACATGCAGAGCAATAAATTGAGAAATCAAACTTTAAAAGTCACCATTTTTTGGGTCACACCTGGCAATGCCTAGGGGAGCCATTCCTGGCAGTGCTCGAGACTACATGGAATGCTGGGATTGAACCTGGGTCAGCTAAGCAAAGGAAACACTCCCAGCCGCTGTGCTTCCACCAGCCCCCCAGTCATCAACCTTCTTAAAAGCTACTAACAGGCCAGAGAGAGAGTTTAGATCAAAGATAGAGGCAACCATAGCATGCAGGTGGACCCTGATTTGAGCTCTACATATGGCACCCTGAGCTCCCTGCTCTGGGTGATTCTTGAGCAGAGCCACAACCACGCCCCACTGGCCAGTGCACCCCCAGTATAAAATGCTCTTTTAAAAAAAAAGCACAAATATAAAGTATCTTAGGGAGAACAGAGATATGAAAATACTGAATTTCAGAGGCAGGTAAGGAAGGATGTTAGATGATTTAGCACCTGAGAAATCTGAAAGATATGAACAGAATTATTGAATATGATGGAAAACTCCAGCTTCGCCAGATTACTCCTCCCAGCCCTAAGAAATGGATACGGGCACAGGAATGATGAAAGGAAAACAAAATAAGAAACATACTTACAGCTTTCATGGCTGACTTTGAAAACATATCTGAAAATCAAAGTTCAAAGAGATTCATAGATTTCACAGTTAAAATGCAGTTTTGGTCTGCTAGTACTCATCAAAATGATTCTGGTAATAGAATTAGCATTGTGTAAAAAATTTTAAAGGAACTAAAAATTCAACAGAAAGTGTAATTGGTGTAAAGTGCTAGAGAGATTTTTTCCTTGTGAATAATCTACCAGAAGATCAAACTCTGTCCTCAATTACACAAGTTGTCTAACTGGCACAGAAAAGGGTTACTTCCTTGTGACTACATTACTTCTTTTTGAGTCACACCAGCAGTACTCAGGATTACTACTGGCTCTTATGCTCAGCGTGATCACCTCTAGAGCCTGGCATTCATAATGCAGCCAGGGATCAAACCAGGGTCAGCCACAGACAAAGGCAAGTGCCCTACCCAATCGTAGTAGTGTTCCGGCCTCCATAAGCTATTTTCTGTACTCTACCATCGCTCATTGATCCTTTGGGAGAATTTCTTTCATCAATTCTTTCATGATTTGCAGATTATGAGGGATGAGCCTTCAAGAGCTGCAAAAGAATCAAACAGATGAGCTTCAACACGCCTGTTTCAGTTCAGGGTGCCTGTGATGGTAGCACACTGCACAGGGGAAGGAATTCCTGCTGCTGAACACAATACACATCTACGCACACCTCTCCCTTCTCACAGAGCAGCTCTCAGAGGCAACAGCCATGTCTAGTGCCTCCTTAAATCTCCTAATCCTCCTGGCAAGACTCTCCCATGAAGATCAAAACAATATAGCTACATACTAGAACAGTAGATAGGAAAGGCTCTTTCCTCTGCTTCCATGAATTAGGAATTAAGGCACTTTACGCTTATTTTATTAACAGTCATTTAGCCAGGTACTACCACATCAGAGAGCCTAAGGAACCAAACTACTGCATCCTCTGACCATTTCTAAAATTATACAAGCAAACATCTAGGATTTGGCTCTTCCCCTAGCTGCGCGCCCATTTACACCACGCAAACACCTGCTCAGAAGGTCCGCTAAGTCAACTTTTCTCCAGATAGGATTAAGAATTTATTATGAATACATATGCAGAGGTGACTAATTCATATACAAACTTAAGGGACTGCTTTTAATTTTCTCAGCATCTATCACGTAATAATCTCATACATAACTGTACATAAAACAGCTGGATGCCGTAGTGACACGCTGCAAGTGAGGGTCTCTGAATGACCAGGAAGATTAGAAAATTAAAAAAGAAACAACCTAGTCAAACACTCTGCTCTGTGAATAGAGGCCCACCGAACAGTGACACTGGCAATTAAGGTAAAGATGGTAAATCCTATTTCTTTTTGAACATAGACCCAAAAAACGAAGTATCAAAATAATCAAATTATATTTAGTTACTGAGATTCGCAACTAATGAAACATCTGTAATCTGATCCTCTATTTTGCAATTACTCCTAGTATCAGCTCAGAGTCCCTATCTGTGTAAGTACTGAGTTCAGCCACCCGCCCGAGCTCACACCTAGACCCTGAGCTGCTCTCTGTCTTGATGTTCTTCAGAACACCAAATATGTGGGCTGAATAAAAAGCAATGATCTCTACACATGACCTTGAGCACTGCTAGAAGGGACCCTGAGCTAGAGAGCTGGGAGAAGCTCCTGAGCACAACGAGGGTGTAGGCCCCAAGACAAAAACTAACAAAACACACAAACACTAAACCATATTATACGAGAGAACTTATTCCCAAAATAACCTTCAACAAATGAAGATAAGCATACTGAAATATAATTGAGTTCCAAATTCATAATTATGCTAGAACAAATTACTGATTAAAAATTCAATCTGGAAGTGCGAACATGTGCCTAAGAACTGAGGTCATTACCGATACCCACCCAAATAGTGTGACCAGCTGTCAAGAACACAGACACATCATAGAGGTCTGCCAAAGGAGAAACATATAACACACCAGAGAATACCAGAACCTACTGCCTGCTGTTTCTCTGATGCAAACTTCTGGCTTCCCATCTGCTGGTGAGGGCCTGGCCCCGGCACCCTCACCTATGCTAATGGCTTTCATCTCCCGAAAAGTCTGTGGGCCGGCAATTTTCCAAATGCATAAAATCCTCGGAGACACCAGAATGGTATTAAAGGTCTGCAGATTTGGTTTTACCTTCGTGCAGCCATTTGTCCCAGCAGTTCCTATTTTAACCCACACCAGAGAATATTATTAACATCTAGTGGATTAATCTGTTTGATCATTCAATGTTACATACGGAAAAAGAATGTGACTTTATACATACTAAACAAGAATATGGCTTTAAGTACAGTGAACGGAGATTAAAGGACTATATTTAAAGAGGTCATAGATCACTGCTCTTCACTAAAGGCTTGCGGAGAAAATAAAGGTGAGGAATCAGAGGTGTGCCCTCCCCCCCACCACAATTCAGTTATAATAAAGCAGATTAATAAATGTTTCCCTAAACCACATGTTAGTCAGAGGCCAATGACATCGATTTTTAGAGAAGGTCCAGATACCTATGAGCTCCGTCCTCTACCTAGCAAGTCCCTGGACATTCAAGCCAAGGATAGACTAGAACAGTATTTTCCTTTTATTTTTTGAGGGGATGCAGGGACCACATCCGGAAGTGTCTAGGGCTATTCCTGGTTCTGTACACTGGGACCACTATTGGTGATGCTTGGAGGACCTTGTGTGACGTGGGAGAATGAGCCGGGTTACCTACATTAAGGTAGGTGCTTTACTAGTAGAAAATTGGTGCTGAGACACCACCACAGACCCCAAACTCAACCATGAGTAACTTTGTACATCACAGTGCCTTCTTTTTACAAAACATCGAGGTCTCGGGCTGGAGTGACAGCACAACTGTAGAGTGCTTGACCTACGACACATAGCCTACCCAGGTTTGACCCCAACACCCCATATGGCCCCCCCAAGCCTCCACCACGAGTGATTCCTGAGTGCAGAGCCAGGAGTAAGTCCTACGCCAGAAGTGTAATCCAAAACCAAACTAACAAAATGAAAAAGAACTGCCCGACAATCAGGAGGTACCCTGAGTGCACTCAGTATCGCCGGTTGGAGACACAGCTGATGCTCGAATCCAAACATTCTTGAATAAAGGTACCTGTGACTATTAGAAGACAAAACAGGTGAAATACCCTTACCAGTACACTATTCCAATTTTCGCCCAAATTTTATTTGTCAGCCACGTTGTTGCTTCCGATCAATGCATTGAAAGTGAAGACATCAGCTAAAAGAAGAAAACTACTTTAAAAAAATTTGGGACAAAGATTGACCTCAATTGTCCTCTCATGCAAAAGGTGGCTCAAGGCTGCTTCTATGTCCACGAAACTCGGAAACCTCTGTCCCTTTCGCTGCTCGCCCTCCTTCATCCAACCGAACCTACAGAAAGCAGAAGCCAGCCAGCGACTACAGCAAGATTCAAGAGTTCACAGGCTCAAAATAAGAGGAAGGGGTTTGTGATACACCACCCTGGAGTCTGTTGTTTAATAATTCAGTGTACAAGTTCAATGCTTCATGTATGAGCTCGTGCTAAAAAAGGAAAGTAAAAAATATGAAGCAACTAATAAATGCATTCGCTAGGGAAAAAACACCAGAAAATGTCATTTGGGAACAGAGCTCTGGACAAACAAGGTTCTGGTCTTATGATCTTCTAAGCAGATGTTTGTGAGTAGGACCAATTCTAGCATCCATGTGGACCGCTCTGGGGACATTTTCAGTTGTCATAATTTGGAGGTGGTGAGTGTACTGTCTGCTGTCTGGCCTGCAGTGGGTCTGGGAGATACCAAACATCTAACCAGGAGCTGGAAAGCCCCCAGAACAAATAACCTGGTTCAAGTGATTACTTCCCCAGGTTAAGAAACCCTGGCTTAGTAGAATTAAAGAAAGTAATACTTTACTGGGAGAGTGAAGTACAGTGGGTAGGTATTTGCTTGCATGTAGCTGACTCCAGGCTCAAACAATAGTAACCCATAGTCCCCAAGCACTGGCAAAAGAAAACCCTGAGTGAGGAGCCAGAAGTACCCCTAAGCATCGCTAGGTGTGACTCAAAAAAAAAAAAAAAAAAAAAAGGAATTAAGTATTCAAAAAGAAAAAAGAAAAAACACCCTAAACACAAGTTACCTTCACCATTCCTCGGATCATGGTGTAATAGGAATGTGAATTTTTCTCTAGAATCAGAGCAAAGATTCTTTCAGCATTGTTATTCGCTCTAGATAGAAGTCCACATAAATGTGGAATCAGGGGAAACAGAAAATAACAGCAACAACCGGCTACTACAATTCATTAGGATTTACTACCAATATCCAAGCATATTAAGTAATTTTTGCACACACCTTCAAATACTTCATGCTGCCAATAAAGGGACGTAGCTGTTCTGAAAACGGAAATAACTCAGGTTCAACACTTTGTTGTCCACTGTTACTAAGTGACAGGGGACTGAAAAAATGCCCTTAAGGAAAATCAGTACAGCTAAGTACGAGCCAAGAGCAAATTCAAGGTTCCCAGGTTCTCCCCAGAGACAAGACTTGAATCTTGCCATCGCCCGCCTTTGTAGATTTATACTCAGAAATCATGTTCCTAGTTAAAAAAATAAGGATCACCCAATATCAATTATGCTTTATGGAGTCTAGTTTATCTCTCTTGGAAATTAGAACCAGGATCTGAGTGAAAATGGCACCAGAGCCCATGATACTATCCACTAAATAAAATTAAGTATTTCATTTTTCATTCTTCATGTCAAAATGTATATAAGCAATTTTCTCTAGACACCCAAATGCAGCAGTACTTCTTATCTAAACTGGCAGACAAATGTTCTTTTGTTGAGAAATGGTATCTGGGAAGGCAACTCCGCATGCTCTGCCTGTAGGAGTCCACTGTCCTGAGCATCACTGCCAGGTAGACCTGCAAGCAAAGCTGAGTAGCCCTGACCATCTACTGCTGGTACCCTCCAAACCTAAAAAAAAAAACAAAACAGAAAAAGCACCAATTTCTGCTTGCTGGCAAAAATTCTTAATTTAGAACTACACTACAGCACATGTGTATTCTTTCCATTTTTTCTGTCTTTGGGCTACATCCGTGATGTCTAGGGTATTCCCTGGATCTGCATTCGAAACACTTCCAGTGGTGCTTGAGCAGCAATAAGAGATGCTGGATATCAAAACCAGGTGGGTGCTGAACCTCTCTCCAGGCCATACGTGCCTTCAGTTTTTAATGGATTGTTTTGGGTTTTGTTTTTTTTTTTGAGACTGAACTTGGTTCAACCACATGCAAAGCAAATACCCCATCTGTTATACTAACCTCCTGGCCACCATGCATATAGTCTTTTCTTTTTGTTTTTGGGGTCAAAACCCAGAGATCCTCAGGGTTATTCTTTGCTCTGTACTCAGGAATCATTCGGGTGGCGGTGGGCGGAGGAGTTCTCGGAAGACCATATGGGATGCCAGGCATCAAACCCAGTTTGGCCGTATACAAGGCAAACGCCCTACCTGCTGTACTATTATCATCCCCATACACACAGAGTCTTAAACAATCAAAGCTATCGAATCTTTGAGAATTAGCTCTACCTACTGCATGGCAGAACTGTTAACGTGATTATTTTGAAGGACAGAATTAAATGAAGGAAAAGAGAAAATCAAATATTGACAGCTTTTAGAAGTAGAGACCTTATGGGGGGGAAGCTGAATTTCTAAAAAAAAAAAAAACCTATAAACATCAATCTAAAATACTGACAGCAACTCTAAATAATACTCAATACTGCCAACAAGAGGAGCACTACCTTCCTTCTGGAAGATGGGGAACACGCCAGGCAGTGCAGTAAGCCATAATACAAAGCTCCAACATACCTCCAAGTAACTTTATATAACTGATGAACAGGCTTCTTCTTTGATCCTTCCTCCTCTTCCTCTGTGGTCTCTTCCTGAAATGAACCACCATCAAAAGAAATAAAAAAATCTGAAAGAATAGCTTAAAGAGCTAGAACGGATATTCCATGAGGGTGGTGCTTGGAAGCAGCAGGGCACACCCGGAGGTATCAGGGATGCTGGCAGGGTCAAACCCATGACCTCACACATTTCGCATGCATTCGCCACATGGGCCATCTCCCCATCCCAGTAACTCTTTTTGATATTTTTTCCTTTACCCATATGAAAACTTTTATTTAAAACAGAATTAGGGCCAGAGCAATAGTACAGTGGGGAGAGTGTTTGCTTTTACACAGTCAACCCAGGTCGATCCTCAGCATCCCATATGGTCCCCAAGCACTGCCAGGAGTAATTCCTGAGTGCAGAACCAGGAGTAACCTAAGCATTGCCGGTGTGACCCAAAAAACCAAAAAGATGAAAAAATAAAATAAAATGGAATAATGTACTGTGTAGGTCCTAGTCCCTAAAGATACAATCGTGATGTGCAATCGCACAACTGAATGTGGGAGTCAAAAAATAACTGGCAACAGTAAAAGGTGGCTGTACTGCGCATCAACAAAAAATTAATTCAATATCAAATACATAATGAATCCAAGGTACATCTCTTGTATGGCTTTGGGGTCGCACTCCAGCTCAATAGTTACTAACTCCTAGCTCTGTACTCAGGAATTACTCCTGCTGGTGTTTGGGGACAACATGTGGTGGCGGGGACTCAAACCTCGTTATCACTTAAGGCAAGAGCCTTACCTGCTATCACCCAGTCGAGTATAAGGTGCTTTGGGGCGGGTGCTCATGGCGCGATTTCTAGGTGTAAAGAGCTGACGAGTGGACAAGCGTAAGGAGCCCTGCTTGAGTCTACGCTGTTCTTCCCTATTTCTAACACCACATCTACAGCCTGTATTTTTATTTGTATTGTATTAGCATAAAAATGCATATACCCGGTCGAGAGATAGCATAGCAGGTAGGGCCTTTGCCTTGCACACAGTCGATCGGGTTTGATCCTTGACATCCCATATGGTCCCGTGAGTACGGCCATAAGTAACCCTGAGCATTGCCAGAAACCTGAGCATTGCTGGGCATGACCCAAAAGAAAAAAATGCATCTACCTCTTCATTCACCTCTGATCCAAATGTTTTTATGGATCTATTTCTAGGCTGATTTCAGTACCTAAAGGCCATTTCCGCGCAATACCATCCTACAGTCCCGTCCATTGTGCACCAGCCTGTGTCAGAGTGCATATGATTCAGAGGGGGCTGAAGTAAGGAGAGTCCTTCCCCCTGTACACTCCTCATCATTCCCAGCAGTGCTCATGAGACCATGCGGTATGGGAGGCTGAATTCAGCAAGCCGGCTCAGCCCTATGAGCTATCTCTCTGACCTCATCACAGATTACTTTAATCTGGTTTACTTCCTTATGATAGTTTAAGGAGCTGGGGGGGTGGGCTCAATGGTAAGGGAAATGTCCTGCATGCACAGGATTCAGGTTCAATATCTAGCACCCAGAAAGTAACTTTGTTCAGGGCCACAGCGATAGTACAGCGGATAGGGCATTTGCCTTGCACGCAGCCGACCCGGTTTGATCCCGGCATCCCATACGGTCCCCCCGAGCACTGCCAGGAGTAATTCCTGAGTGCAGAGCCAGGAGTAACCCAATCATCTTAGGGTATGACCCAAAAAGAAACAAAAAGAAAAAACAACAACAACAAAGTAACTGTTCCAAAGAAAGACGCCATCTGCCTTTTTCTATATGTAGGGAAAGACTTTCCTTTTATTGGGGGTGGGGGGTGGTGATGGGGTGGTCAAGGGAGGAGGGTGGGGGGGAACTGGGCAAGGCTTGGCTGTGCTGAGGGTTTCCACCTGACCATGGCATTCCTGGAGGCGTACAGGAACTGTATGCCACTGCTGCGGACTGAACCCAAATGGGTCAGTCGGGGGCAAGCCAAGTGCACCAACCTATGTACTATCTATTGGTCCACAGACTGCCTGGCCCGCGCTCCAGTTGTTGACAGTGATAGAATGGTAAAGCCCACTGGCTCTGAAGCACTATGATTTTGTTTGGGCTCCACACCTGCAGAGCTCAGGGCACACTGTCGGCTCAGTACTCAAGGGATACCGCCCCTTCTACCCCTACCCCCCACAGTTCTCGGAGGACATGCAGCGCAGGAGCAGAACCCACCAAAGCATGCATGCTAGCCCTCTAGCACAAGAATCCTCCTTCATCCTTTTCTACTAAGAAAGACTTTATTTTATTTTTTTTTTATTTTTTTTTTTTTTTTTTGCTTTTTTGGGTCACACCCAGCGACGCTCAGGGGTTTCTCCTGGCTCTGCACTCAGGAATTACTCCTGGCAGTGCTTGGGGACCATATGGGGATGGATCGAACCAGGCGGGCACAGGCGGGCACAGGCCGAGCCACGTGCAAGGCAAAAGCCCTACCGCTGGGCTATCGCTCCGGCCCCCAAGAAAGATTTTTTAAAAGCCATTACCAGCACTTGATTGTTGCTGAAAATGGTGGTCAGCAGAGGGTTCTTGGTCACCATAGTAACATAGTAAATCCAACAGACTGTTAGTTGTTTCAGAGACAAGGAGTTCCTATGGGTAGAGAAAAAGGGCAAAAAGAAACAGCAAAACGCTTTCAGTTGAAATTCTTCCCTTCTTGGCTATCTGGTATGATCCACCACCTTATCAAAGGGTGAGGGTACACTCTGCATGAACTGAAACCCTGCAGCGAGCAGAAACAATCCCTACTAAGCAATGTGGTTCGACATCAAGATTAAAACACCAAGATGAAGTGTCGGTGAAGTCTCATTTATGCCCACAAGAATATTCCAAATCTAGGGGCCGGAGCGATAGCCCAGCGGGTAGGGCGTTTGCCTTGCATGCGGCCAGGCTGTGCCAGCCTGGGTTCGATTCCCAGCATCCTATATGGTCCCCGAACACCGCCAGGAGTAATTCCTGAGTACAGAGCCAGGAGTGACCCCTGAGCATTGCCGGGTGTGATTAAAAAAAAAAATCCCAAATCTGCTCACAGAGAAACTTGGTGATTTAAAAAAAAAGGGGGGGGGCGCACCACCCAAAACCCAACAGTGCTTGTGTAGGGGTAATCAGGGCTACATCCGAGATGCCAAGGGTGAGGGCATACGATCTTTTTTTTTGGTTCTTTTTTGGGTCACACCCAGCAATGCTCAGCGGTTACCTCTTGGCTCTGCACCCAGGAATTACTCTTGGCAGTGCTCGGGGACCATATCGGATGGCGGGACCGAACTGGGGTTGGCCATGTGCAAGGCAAACACACTACCCACTAAACTATTGCTCCAGCGCCAAGGGGCATACCATCTTATGAGAGCATAAGATACCAGAACTAAATGCAGGGCCAAGCACATACCAGCCAAGAGCTCTAGCATTTGATCCATTACCCTCCGCCCTACCTGATGGTTTTCATTAGCATTTTCAAACTAAATCCTCTGCAAATTACTGTCACTTAGTTTTCCTGGTCCAGTTCCATTCTTACAAATGCAACCATAACTACTACACTATCAACAGGATGTCGGCCTTGAGATTCCTTATTTTGCGGGCTGAAGGTGGGCTGGGGGCAGGCATGGACACATACTTCATGGAGTTCAGGGCTTACCCCTGGCAGAGCTCAGGAACCCAAGTCGGCCACGGGCAAGGCAAGTACCCCACTTGCTCTCCTATCGCCTGGTCCTCCATGTTCAGGACTGTTTTGAGCAACTTAATCCACTTTTTCTGTATGTTTTCTATTTTTAAATCACTAAACAGCACTTCAGTTCTCATAAACTTAAAAAAGACGCTGCTGCCTCATTGTAGTTAGTGAGCTCTGTAATCTATTCCTGGACAGTACGCCATGAGGAATCAAGTTCCTTATTCAAAATGACCTGATCCATTAGAATCAGAATCAAGACACAAAGTATCACAACTAGATTCACTACTCAAATCTCTGACTGCACAGTTTAGTGCTCCTTCCTTTGTAAATACAGGATAACTGAATACAATACACCCACCTCCACACACGTACCCTCCCACATCAAAAGTGAACGCCAAGGGGCCTGGTAGAGGACTCAACAGACTGGACAGCAAGCTTTGCATGTGGGAGGTCTGGGCTCAATCTTCTGCACTACCACGGTCCTCCAAACACAATAGAACCATGACTGCTCCAGCACTGTACAGGAAATAGGCCCTGACTACTGTCTGGTGATGTCCAAAAATCAAAATTAAAAAGACAGAACAAAACTAAAAGTGGCTATGTAATTACAACACTTAAGAAAATAAATGAGGGCTGGAGCGATAGCCCAGCGGGTAAGGCGTTGCCTTGCACGAGGCTGGCCCATGCCGCCCGGGTTCGATCCCCAGCATCCCCATATGGTCCCCGAGCACCGCCAGGAGTAATTCCTGAGTGCAGAGCCAGGAGAAACCCCTGAGCATTGC
>JAJIBD010036966.1:0-21959 GCA_021461705.1 Cryptotis parvus
CCCCACACGCTGTTGCGCCCTTCTCCTTCCTTCCTTCCTTCCTCCTTCCTTCCTTCCTTCCTTCCTCCTTCCTTCCTTCCTTCCTTCTTCCTTCCTTCCTCCTTCCTCCTTCCTTCATTCATTCCCTTCCTTCCTCCTCATTCCTTCCTCCTTCCTTCCTTCCTTCCATTTCTTCGTTTCCTTCCTTACTGCCTTCCTCCTACCACAGTTCCTTCATTCATTCATCCTTCATTCTTTTATTCCTTCCCTCTACCCTCCACTCCCTCCCTTCCTCCCTTCACCTCCTTCTCATATATCATCACCGTCCACTGGAAGGTCCAGACGAGAGTTCACTGAGCTCATGATACGGCTGCCCTGCTAGCCCCACGGAAGCAAAGAGCAGACTAGAGCCAGCCTGAGCTCAGTTTGGTAGTGCCGGCCAAGAGTTGGATTGGGAAACTTATCCGCGCGCGCACAAACACACATACACACTGCGCCTACCCTTCCCATAGTTTTGTGGTGTTGGCCAAGATGAAGTTTAGGCTATCTGCTCACACACCATGTCTCCTTCCCATGGTTTTGTAGTGTTCAGCCAAGTTGGTTGAAAATATGCACAAACACAGACACACATATACGCCTGCTCCTTCCCATAGTTTTGTGGTGTTGGCGGTCCCCAAGTTGGTTTGAAACATACATACACACACACAGACACACACACACATATGCCTGCTCACTTCACACAGTTTTGTGGGTGTTGGCCAAGTTGAAACACACACACACACACACACACACACAGCTCCCTCCCACAGTTTGGTGGTGGCGGCCAGCTTGTTTGGGGCTCATCACGAGCGCCATATTCCTGGGAAGCGAAGGCTGAGCACCAGTGCAAGGATGCCAGGGAGCAAGTGTGAGTCACCGCCCGTTACTTTTGATTTCCCACTCCTGGTGCCCAGACCGGGCCTTGCTTCAAGCCAGAGATGAGATTTTCCTCCCGGAGAGTGCAGAGATGGAGGTTCACCTCTCCCGGCGGCCAGCGGTGAGTCACTCGGACCGGCGCATGGCAGTGGGCGTTTGTGTAGTCTCTGTTGGCCATCACGGAGGCCTGTCTCCCCCCCACATCCAGCATCAGCGGCAGGAGCTGATTACCAACGTTCTCTGGCCACACCAACGTGTGCTCTTGAGATGTGAGACTAAGAGGCACGCTCAAGGCCACAATGGAAAGGGAAAATGTTCAGCCCAAAGCCAAGCCAATTGTGGCGGTATAGTAGATTGAAAATGAAGAGTACAAGGCTGAGGCGATAGTAGAGCAGGGAGGGCGTTTGCCTTCCACGTGACCAACCTGGTTCCATCCCGGCATCCCATAAGATCCCCTGAGCACCCCAGGAGTAATTCCTGAGTGCAGAGCCAGAGCATCTCTAGAGTGTGACCCAAAAAGCCAAAATATAATAATAATAATAATAATAGTAATGATGAAAAACAAAAATAATAATGGAATTTAGCCCCATTACTGTTTGGCAATAGTAGTATCTAGACAAATAACTTGTCATCAGTAATGAAATCTAGACCTATAACATCATTAATATTAGGAGCTAGACAAATTACTGATTGGTAATAATGGAATCTAGACCAATAACTGGTCATCAGTAATGAAATCTAGACCAATAACTTATCAGCAATAATGGGAATCTGGGACCAATAGCTAATCTGTAACTAATGGAATCTGGACCAGTAACTGGTTAGTAATGGTGAAATCTGGACCAACAACTGATCAGTAATAATGGAATCTAGACCAATAAGTGATTGGTAATATGGAATCTAGATCAACAACTTATCCGCCCAATAATGGAATCTAGACCAATAACTAATCTGTAATAATGGATTCTAGACCAATATCTGATTGGTAATAATGAAATCTGGACCAATAACTGATCCAGTAATAATGGAATCTAGACCAATAAATGATTGGTAATAATGGAATCTAGACCAATAACTGATTGGTAATAATGGAATATAGACCAATATCTGATTGGTAATAATGAAATCTGGACCAATAACTGATAAGTAATAATGGAATCTAGACCAGTAAGTGATTGGTAATAATATAATCTAGACCAATAATTGAGGGGCCGGAGCGATAGCCCAGCGGGTAGGGCGTTTGCCTTTGCACGCAGCCGGCCTGTGCCGGCCCTGGGTTCGATCCCCGCATCCCATATGGTCCCCCGAGCACCGCCAGGAGTAATTCCTGAGTGCAGAGCCAGGAGTAACCCCTGAGCATCGCCAGGTGTGACCCAAAAAGCAAAAAAAAATAATAATAATAATAATAATTGATGGATAATAATGGAATCTAGACCAATAACTGATTGATAATAATGGAATCTAGACCAATATCTGATTGGTAATAATGGAATCTGGATCAATAACTGATCAGTAATGATGGAATAGTCAGTAATAATGGTAATAATGGAATCATCAACCAAAATAACTGGTTGGCAATAGTGATGGAATCTAGATCAATCATTTTGCTTCTGTTTATACTAATCTTCTGCACGTAATCAGTGATGTAAGAGCTGGTCTCCCACTCACTCCTGCCCCCTATGACAAGGTTCTTCACCCGGAATAACCATCACCATGGTCCTCAGCCTGTAGCCAGCGTCCACCGACCATCAGTCACCGGAAACATCGTATTCTGCTGGACATTCCCACCCTGAGTCCAGCCACTAAGTGCGCCCCGAGTGCAGAACCAGGAGTGATCCCTGAGTAGAGCTGGGTGTCACCCCCAAAAAAGAAGAAAGCATGAATATAAAAATTCTGTTTCACCCAACACCCCAATTTCACAGCCACACTTGTGTGCCAACTTCAGCCCTGGCGCAAAGATAAGAATTTGCATTAAAAACCCAAAAAGCATTTCAGAGCCAAACTGCAAAAAAAGGAAAAAATCACCCCAAAAAGAGCACGCACAAGGAGTCTGTCCCCCCGTGAGCACCACAGTTTTCCACGCCAACTATGGGCGAGGAATTTCCATACTACCAGACACTCCAGTTTGCTGAGATCATCCGGAAAAAGGGCAGACCCAGATGTTCTGACTAATTTTAACAAGTTATGCAAGAAGGGAAATCGAACGAGGTCACAGGAATTTCTAGAGAAGGAAAGAAAAAAATCAGTGGATTCTTTGCAATGTTTTTGTAATTGCAGCAAGATGTGGTAGATTTCTCCCGGTGCAGGGAACGTACGGTGCTATTTGTTTTTCCACACGCGTGTGTAGCTCAGAGCTGTATGTGCATACCAACGGCTCTCGAGGACTTTCCATTGTTGCTTTCTCAACTATCCACACACCATGTGTGTGTTTTGTACTAATTCATGTTCCTGGAGCGAGCAGATGCCCTTGGGCTACACTAGCATGGGACAGGACGTATGGAGACGTTACTGGTGCCCGCTCGAGCACATCGATCAACAACGGGAAGACCGTGATAGTGACAAGTGACAAGTACTATTCCATCGTCAGACAGTTCCTCGGTTTACTCACCTTCCATCCGCGTCTCCCTCTGAGACCCTCAGTTATAGATCCAGATTCCATGATTACCAATCAATTATTGGTCTAGATTCTATGATTACCAATCAGTTATTGGTCTAGATATGCTGGATTTTGAGATGACTACAAGAGTATGCTACCCGCATGGCAGAGCCTGGCAAGCTGCCCGTGTCGCATTTGATATGCCAGATACCAGTAACAATGATAAACCTCATTCCCATGACCTGATGGAATGGTTTGAGGCTCTTTATAGTTCCTGGAGCAAGCAGGTGCCCTTGGCTCTACTTGCATGAGATAGGACATATGGAGATGTTACTGGGGCCCGCTCGAGCAAATCGATGATGAACGGGAAGATATTGGTCTAGATTCCATTATTACCAATCAGTCATTGGTCTAGATTTCATAAAGGGACTATTTTATTTTCAATTTTTTAAAAAATATTTTAATCATTTTTACGGGGCTACACCCAGTAGTGCTCAGGGCTGACTCCTAGCTCTGTGCTCGGGGCTGACTCCCGGCTCAGTGCTCGGGGCTGACTCCCGGCTCTGTGCTCGGGGCTGACTCCCAGCCTCTGTGCTCAGGGCTGACCTCCTGGTTCTGTGCTCAGGGCTGACTCCCAGCTCTGTGCTCAGGGCTGACTCCTGGTTCTGTGCTCAGGGCTGACTCCCAGCTCTGTGCTCAGGGCTGACTCCTGGTTCTGTGCTCGGGGCTGACTCCTGGCTCTGTGCTCAGGGCTGACTCCGGCTCTGTGCTCAAGGCTGACTCCTGGCTCTGTGCTCAGGGATGACTCCCGGCTCTGTGCTCGGGGCTGACTCCCAGCTCTGTGCTCGGAGCTGACTCCGGCTCTGTGCTCAAGGCTGACTCCCGGCTCTGCACTCGGGGATGACTCCCGGCTCTGTGCTCAGGGCTGACTCCGGCTCTGCACTCGGGGCTGACTCCCAGCTCTGTGCTCGGGGCCGACTCCCGGCTCAGTACTTGGGGCTGACTCCCGGCTCTGTGCTTGGGGCTGACTCCCGGCTCTGTGCTCGGGGCTGACTCACTCTCCTGAACCTATTCCCTGGGGATGTTTTTGTGCGGTGTAGATTGTGCAGAAATAACTCTAACACACTCTCCTGGATCTATTCCAGGGGATGTTTGCCCGCGGTGGAGACAGTGGAGACTCTTCCAACTTCCAAGAATCCCTAAAAGGCCAGCAAAGGGCAGCTTTGGTCAGCCAGTGTCAGGAATCCTCCAGGACACGTTTCTCCGGCTCCTTTGGACCCTGCGGCTGCTGGCTGAGCTTTGCAGGGCTGTCTTTGGCAGGTGCGTTCCTGGGAGATTAGCTGTGAGCCAGGAAGGTCTTTAGACTGGAGAAAGCGTCCCAGGAATGTGGAGAATGAGCCTGCCTAAATTCCAGCCCCTCCGAGGTCACACGGAGACTCCAATGTTTTATTTTGATTTTAATTGTAATATCTTCCATGTGCGGGCGGGACTTTCCTCACGCTGCACAAACCTAAGTGTGTTTCTGAACGTGCTCAGAGGTGGTTTTTCTCATCGTGTGCAGGTGAACCTGGATTGATCCTGACTTTCAGACACACAACACACACACACACACACACACACACACACACAACCACCAAAGCCAAGTTGATTGAGCAACAGCGACGGCTTTTCGTTGAACTCCGAGTGGGAATTCAGCTACTGTCTGCAGAGTTCGCTGTGAGGCAAACACCCCTTGGTTCTGTGTCCACCCTCTGCTCAATTCCCTGACCCCAGGGCTGTTGTGAGCCAGAGGGGGACGGAGAAGGAGGAGAAAGGAGGAAAAGGAAGGAAGGAAGGAAGGAAGGAAGGAAGGAAGGAAGGAAGGGAAGGAAGGAAGGAAGGAAGGAAGGAAGGAAGGAAGGAAGGAAGGAAGGAAGGAAGGAAGGAAGGAAGGAAGGAAGGAAGGAAGGAAGGAAGGAAGGAAGGAAGGAAGGAAGGAAGGATAGAAGGAAGGAAGGAAGGAAGGAAGGAAGGAAGGAAGGAAGGAAGGATAGAAGGAAGGAAGGAAGGAAGGAAGGATGGAAGGAAGGAAGGAAGGAAGGATAGAAGGAAGGAAGGAAGGAAGGAAGGAAAGAAGGAAGGAAGGAAGGATGGAAGGAAGGAAGGAAGGAAGGAAGGAAGGAAGGAAGGAAGGAAGGAAGGAAAGAAGGAAGGAAGGAAGGAAGGATGGATGGATGGATGGATGGAAGGAAGGAAGGAAGGAAGGAAGGAGATAAGGAGGAAGGGAGGGAAGAAGGAAGGAAAGGAGGGAGGGAGGAAGGAAGGAAGGAAGGAAGGAAGGAAGGAAGGAAGGAAGGAAGGGAGGGAGGGAGGGAGGGAGGGAGGGAGGGAGGGAGGGAGGGAGGAAGGAAGGAAGGAAGGAAGGAAGGAAGGAAGGATGGAAGGAAGGAAGGAAGGAAAGAAGGAAGGAAGGAAGGATGGAAGGAAGGATGGAAGGAAGGAAAGAAGGAAGGAAGGAAGGAAAGGAGGAAAGGAAGGAAGGAAGGATGGAAAGAAGGAAAAAAAAGGAAGGAAGGAAGGAAGGAAGGAAGGATGGAAAGAAGGAAGGAAGGAAGGAAGGAAAGAAGGAAGGGAGGGAGGAAGGAAGAAAGGAAGGAAAGAAGGAAGGAAGGAAGAAAGGATGGAAGGAAGGAAGGAAAGAAGGAAGAGGAGGGAGGGAGGAAGGAAAGAAGAGAGGAAAGGAGGGAGGGATGTAGGAAGGAGGGAGGGAAGGAAGGGAGGGAGGGAAGGAAGGGAAGGACTGAGAGAGGGAGAACCCCCATACACACTAGCACAATTTGCTAAGAAGGTCACACAGCAGAGCTGACCTCTACGGCAGACGGACCCACACATGTGTGCTGACCAGTATCAGCCGTGGTCACCCATAGATCCAACCCAATCTGGTAAGATACTGTGGTCACCTGATGACCGTCACGGCCCAGAACACAGCCCTACTCACTCATTGGTCTAACCCAACCCAGTAAGGTGCAACCTGTAATGGAATCTAGACCAATAAATAATCACTAGCAATGAAATCTAGGGCCTGGAGCGATAGCACAGCAGGGAGGGCGTTTGCCTTGCACGTGGCCAACCTGGATCCATCCCAGCATCCCATAGGGTCCCCGAGCACCGCCATGAGTAATTCTTGAGCACCGAGCCAAGAGTCAGCCCTGAGTGTGTCCCAGCACTCAAAACACCAACAGAAAAATGCTCAAAAATGATAAACACCAATGTCAGGAATAAAAATCCAGCAATTCTGAGCTCCCCAAGGCCCTCGGACACCCTTTGAAGGCGGTGAGCCACGGAAGTGATTTGTTTCGGTGTCTGGGGGTCAGCCACGGTGACCCAGCTGTGTACATATGTGTTGGATAGCACATTGTTTTCACGCATGCATTTGTATGTACACATATGGTAGCACATCTGCCCATAATTAGGGCAGTGTGAAATTGCTGAGTTTTGTGGAAAGCATCAACCAGGAACTACTGTCTCTCTGGGGCTCATTTCAGCTGCTGACACAGTCATAAATAACGGATGGAAACTTTCTCTTGCAAGGATGCACCCGGGCCAACGTTTGTCTGCAGAGACTATATTTAAATTCGCTTTTAAAAAATTTCTTCTGTATTTTATTGAGTCAGCTCATCTCTCCACGGGATGGGTTGTACAAATGTGACTTTACGGAGACCCTAAACTAAAGTTTTTCTGATTTTTTTTCCCTTGCTGATGGAATAACATGCCTTGGCATATGGCTCCAAGACCGCCACATGAAGCAGATATTTTAGAAAGCTGAAAATGGCGATTTAAGGACACCCACTAAAGCATGCACCCCAGGGAGAAAATGTCTTGCGTTGTATGACTTTGGCTGAACTCCAATGAGCAACAGAACTTCTGAATTGGAAAGTGGGAACTTGCAAAGATGGGCAGATAAGAGTCCGTTGCTAGGGCAGAAACAGTCTGTTGCTAGGCAGTTAAGAGTCTGTTGCTAGGCAGTTAAGAGTCTGTTGCTAGGCAGTTAAGAGTCTGTTGCTAGGCAGTTAAGAGTCTGTTGCTAGGCAGTTAAGAGTCTGTTGCTAGGCAGTTAAGAGTCTGTTGCTAGGCAGTTAAGAGTTGCTAACACAGTTAATAGTCTGTTGCTAGGGCGGTTAAGAGTTTGTTGCTAGTCAGTTAAGAGTCTATTGCTAGGGAAGATAAGAGTCTGTTGCTAGGGCAGTTAAGAGTCTATTGCTAGGGAAGATAAGAGTGTTGCTAGGGCAGTTAAGAGTCTGTTGCTAGGGCAGTTAATAGTCTGCTGCTAAGGCGGTTAAGAGTCTGTTGCTAGGCAGTTAAGAGTCTGTTGCTAGGGCAGTTAAGAGTCTGTTGCTAGGCCAGTTAAGAGCCCATTGTTAGGCCAGTTAAGAGTCTGTTGCTAGGGCAGTTAAGAGTCTGTTGCTAGGGCAGTTAATAGTCTGCTGCTAAGGCGGTTAAGAGTCTGTTGCTAGGCAGTTAAGAGTCTGTTGCTAGGGCAGTTAAGAGTCTGTTGCTAGGCCAGTTAAGAGCCCATTGTTAGGCCAGTTAAGAGTCTGTTGCTAGGGCAGTTAAGAGTCTGTTGCTAGATAGTTAAGAGTCCGTTGCTAGGGCAGTTAAGAGTCTGTTGCTAGGGCAGTTAAGAGTCTGTTGCTAGGGCAGTTAAGAGTCCAAGTTGCTAGGGCAGTTAAGAGCCCATTGCTAGGGCAGTTAAGAGTCCGTTGCTAGGGCAGTTAAGAGTCTGTTGCTAGGGCAGTTAAGAGCCCATTGTTAGGCCAGTTAAGAGTCTGTTGCTAGATAGTTAAGAGTCCGTTGCTAGGGCAGTTAAGAGTCTGTTGCT
The DNA here is from genome assembly GCA_021461705.1 of Cryptotis parvus. Lineage (NCBI taxonomy): Eukaryota > Metazoa > Chordata > Mammalia > Eulipotyphla > Soricidae > Cryptotis > Cryptotis parvus. The sequence goes on from JAJIBD010036966.1 coordinate 8,349, forward strand.
AGGGCAGTTAAGAGTCTGTTGCTAGGGCAGTTAAGAGTCCGTTGCTAGGGCAGTTAAGAGGCCATTGCTAGGGCAGTTAAGAGTCCGTTGCTAGGGCAGTTAAGAGTCTGTTGCTAGGGCAGTTAAGAGTCTGTTGCTAGGGCAGTTAAGAGTCTGTTGCTAGGGCAGTTAAGAGCCTTTGCTAGGGCAGTTAAGAGTCTGTTGCTAGGGCAGTTAAGAGTCTGTTGCTAGGGCAGTTAAGAGTCTGTTGCTAGGCCAGTTAAGAGTCTGTTGCTAGGGCAGTTAAGAGCCTTTGCTTGGGCAGTTAAGAGTCTTTTGCTAGGGCAGTTAAGAGTCTGTTGCTAGGGCAGTTAAGAGTCTGTTGCTAGGGCAGTTAAGAGTCCGTTGCTAGGGCAGTTAAGAGTCTGTTGCTAGGGCAGTTAAGAGTCCGTTGCTAGGGCACTTAAGAGTCTGTTGCTAGGGCAGTTAAGAGTCTGTTGCTAGGGCAGTTAAGAGTCCATTGCTAGGGCAGTTAAGAGTCTGTTGCTAGGGCAGTTAAGAGTCCATTGCTAGGGCACTTAAGAGTCTGTTGCTAGGGCAGATAAGAGCCCATTGCTAGGCCAGTTAAGAGTCTGTTGCTAGGGCAGTTAAGAGTCTGTTGCTAGGGCAGTTAAGAGTCTGTTGCTAGGGCAGTTAAGAGTCTGTTGCTAGGGCAGTTAAGAGTCCATTGCTAGGGCAGTTAAGAGTCTGTTGCTAGGGCAGATAAGAGCCCATTGCTAGGCCAGTTAAGAGCCCATTGCTAGGCCAGTTAAGAGTCTGTTGCTAGGGCAGTTAAGAGTCTGTTGCTAGGGCAGTTAAGAGTCTGTTGCTAGGGCAGTTAAGAGTCTGTTGCTAGGGCAGTTAAGAGTCCATTGCTAGGGCAGTTAAGAGTCTGTTGCTAGGGCAGTTAAGAGTCCATTGCTAGGGCAGTTAAGAGTCTGTTGCTAGGGCAGTTAAGAGCCCATTGCTAGGTAGTTAAGAGTCTGTGCTAGGGCAGTTGAGTCTGTTGCTAGGGCAGTTAAGAGTCTGTTGCTAGGGCAGTTAAGAGTCTGTTGCTAGGGCAGTTAAGAGTCTGTTGCTAGGCCAGTAAAGAGCCCATTGCTAAGGCAGTTAAGAGTCTGTTGCTAGGGCAGTTAAGATCCCGTTGCTAGGGCAGTTAAGAGCCCATTGCTAGGGCAGTTAAGAGTCTGTTGCTAGGGCAGTTAAGATCCCGTTGCTAGGGCAGTTAAGAGTCTGTTGCTAGGGCAGTTAAGAGTCCGTTGCTAGGGCAGTTAAGAGCCCATTGCTAGGGCAGTTAAGACTCCGTTGCTAGGGCAGTTAAGAGTCCGTTGCTAGGGCAGTTAAGAGTCTGTTGCTAGGCCAGTTAAGAGCCCATTGTTAGGCCAGTTAAGAGTCTGTTGCTAGGCCAGTTAAGAGTCTGTTGCTAGGGCAGTTAAGAGTCCGTTGCTAGGGCAGTTAAGAGCCTTTGCTGGGGCAGTTAAGAGCCCTCTTGCTAGAAATATTTGTTCCTTTCCAACACCCAGTGTGCCCCGCTGATGTCAGAGCAGCAATTCCGGGGAAAGTAACCTGAAACTTGCTACGGGAGTAGCTGGGCTCCCCTCCTTGGGCAGAAAAAACAATCTGAAGCTCTCCCTCCCTTAGCAGTGACCTAGGTCTGCCCAGCTATGTCCACACACACCAAGAGCTTCCTGTGAGAGCAAAAACAGGAACCGCCGTTTCTCCTGGCGACAAATGGTTTGCATGGAAAGGAACTGAAACCGTTCACAAAATTGGAAAAAATCTGAACATTTTTCATTGAAAAAAAAATATATATATATATTCCTCTTGCTGTTGCAAAAAATATAATTGTTGCATCAACTGAGATCCTGATTCTTTTCCTTTTTTTTTTCTTTTTTTTTTTTTTTTATTATTTTCTTTTGACTCCGTCCCCCTCTCTCGTCTGTTTTTCACTCCCAGCAGCTGTTTTGCATTAAAAGAGATCCCAGCTAAGCGCATTCCGGCCTGGGGGAGCAAGGCATCTCCTAGGAGGGTGTAACAGCCCTTCCATCAAGGGAGGGCTGGGCTGCGGTATCACTGCTGTCCGGCTGGGCCCAGCGGGAGGACAGGCTTGTAATCTCGGCCCTGACCGTGGGCAGCCTCTGGGTGGGCACCGGCCTGGCCCAGACCTGCAGCTGGCTGGGGGGTCAGGTTAGACTGATTCCTGCTCTGTTAGCTGCTAATAACTGAATCTCTCCTAATAGCTGGTGTCTCTCTGGCGCTGTCTCTCTGGAGCTCTCTGTCTCTATCTCTGTCTGTGTGTGTCTCTCTGGCTCTCTCTCTGTCTCTCTGGCTCTGTCTCTCTGTCTCTCTGTCTCTTGCTGTCTCTTGCTGTCTGACATCTCTGTGTCTCTATGTCTCTGTCTCTCACTGTCTCTTTGTCTCTCTGTGTCTCTCTGTCTCTGCCTCTCTGTCTTTCGCTATCTCTCATCTCTGTGTCTGACTCTGGCTCTGTCTCTGTCTCTCTGCCTCTTGCTGTCTCTGTCTCTGTCTCTCTGTCTCTCTGTCTCTCTCTGTCTCTGTCTCTCTGTCACTGTCTCTCTCTGTCTCTGTCTCTGTCTCTCTCTCTCTCTCTGTCTCTGTCTCTCTCTCTCTGTCTGTCTCTGTCTCTCTCTCTGTCTCTGTCTCTCCCCCGTCTCTTCCAGGGCAACCCAGGAACATACCCGAGCTGTTCCAGCCCGTAGCAGAGCTTGGCAAGTCTTGGCGGTCCCGTGGCTACAAGACGCCAAAGGCTGCCAGCGCCCGCCCCTGACCCTTGAGCACAGATCCAAGACCAAGCCCTCCACGCCTCCAGATCCAAGACCAAGCCCTCCACGCCTCCAGATCCAAGACCAAGCCCTCCACGCCCCCAGATCCAAGACCAACCCCTCCACGCCTCCAGATCCAAGACCAAGCCCTCCACGCCTCCAGATCCAAGACCAAGCCCTCCACGCCTCCAGATCCAAGACCAAGCCCTCCACGCCCCAGATCCAAGACCAACCCCTCCACGCCCCAGATCCAAGACCAAGCCCTCCACGCCTCCAGATCCAAGACCAAGCCCTCCACGCCTCCAGATCCAAGACCAAGCCCTCCACGCCTCCAGATCCAAGACCAAGCCCTCCACGCCCCCAGATCCAAGACCAACCCCTCCACGCCTCCAGATCCAAGACCAACCCCTCCACGCCTCCAGATCCAAGACCAAGCCCTCCACGCCTCCAGATCCAACACCAAGCCCTCCACGCCTCCAGATCCAACACCAAGCCCTCCACGCCTCCAGATCCAAGACCAAGCTCTCCACGCCTCCAGATCCAAGACCAAGCCCTCCACGCCCCCAGATCCAAGACCAAGCCCTCCACGCCTCAGATCCAAGACCAAGCCCTCCACGCCTCCAGATCCAACACCAAGCCCTCCACGCCTCCAGATATAACACCAAGCCCTCCACGCCTCCAGATCCAACACCAAGCCCTCCACGCCTCCAGATCCAAGACCAAGCCCTCCACGCCTCCAGATCCAAGACCAAGCCCTCCCACGCCTCCAGATCCAACACCAAGCCCTCCACGCCTCCAGATATAACACCAAGCCCTCCACGCCTCCAGATCCAACACCAAGCCTCCCACGCCTCCAGATCCAAGACCAAGCCCTCCACGCCTCCAGATCCAAGACCAAGCCCTCCACGCCTCCAGATCCAACACCAAGCCCTCCACGCCTCCAGATCCAAGACCAAGCCCTCCACGCCTCCAGATCCAAGACCAAGCCCTCCACGCCCCAGATCCAAAGACCAAGCCCTCCACGCCTCCAGATCCAAGACCAACCCCTCCACGCCTCCAGATCCGAGACCAAGCCCTCCACGCCTCCAGAGGTGGCCCCCAAAGCTGCATCCCAAATCCCCAGTGGTGCCCACGATTCGGGACTCAGGAATGCATTTAGCATCACCTGGACGGGGATGAGACATTGCTGGTGATTGCTCTTTGCTCCCCCTTAGCTCCCTGAAAAGCGAAACTCTGGATACACACACCCACAGCCCGGGGCCCTTGTTCCGGCTCACACGTATGGACACATGCACTAACATGTGTGTACATGTGTGTACAGCTGTGAGAGCCACTTGGCTATGTTAGACAGGCTTCATGATGGGCGGGGTCCCCCTCTGCTTTGGGGGCTCCTTTGCTATTGCACAACTGTGGACATCTGGGCCTTATCAGTGCGGGTTGTAGCTGGGGACTCACAAAACAAGGAGTCTCGGGTTTATGAGCCTGTCACCAGCTCTGGGCTACGGTTTTACGAGCGACTGTGATGGGCAAGAAACGGGTTTGGAGCAAATAAAGTTTGGAACAGGACTGTGTGAGTGTGTGTGTCTGTATGCATGCATGAGTGTGAATGTGTGAGTTGTGTGTGGTGTCTACTTGAGTGCGTGTTATTGGGTGTCTGTGAGTGGGTGTGTGAATTGTGTGGGTGTGTGTTGTACTGTGTGAGTATGTGTGTGACTTGTGACTGGGTGTGTGTAGTGTCTGTGTGTCAGTATGTGTGTGGAGTGTGAGTTTTGTGTGTGTGTTTGAGTTGTGTAATTGTGTGGGAATGTGTGGGAGAGTTTGTGTCTGTGTGAATTTGGTGTGAGTGTATGTGTAGTGCGTGTGTGTTACTGTGTGTGATGGTGTGTAAGAGTGTGTGTCCATTGTGTGTGTTGGTTGTGTGTATGAGTATTTGTGTGTGTGTTCACTACTTAGGGTTTTAGCTCCTTCCCTTCCTTCCTTCCTCCTTCCTTCCTCCCTCCCTCCTTCTTTCCTTCTTTCCTTCCTTCCTTCCTCCCTCCCTCCTTCCTCCCTTCCTTCTTTCCTTCCTTCCTTCCTTCCTTCCTTTCTTCCTTCCTTCCTCCCTTCCTTCTTTCCTTCCTTCCTTCTTTCCTTCTTTCCTTCCTTCCTTCTTTCCTTCCTTCCTTCTTTCCTTCTTTCCTTCCTTCCTTTCTTCCTTCCTTCCTTCCTTCTTTCCTTCCTTTTTCCTTCCTTCCTCCCTCCCTCTCTCCTTCCTTCCTTCCTTCCTCCTTCCTTCCTTCCTTCCTCCCTTCCTCTTTCCTTCCTTCCTTCCTTCCTTCTTTCCTTCCTTCCTTCCTTCCTTCTTTCCTTCCTTCCTTCCTTCCTTCCTTCCTTCTTCCTTCCTTCCTTCCTTCCTTCCTTTCTTCCTTCCTCCCTTCCTTCTTTCCTTCCTTCCTTCCTTCCTCCTTCCTTCCTTCCTCCTTCCTTCCTCCTTCCTTCCTCCTTCCTTCCTTCCTCCTTCCTTCCTCCTTCCTTCCTTCCTTCCTTCCTTGCTCCCTGTATCCCGTTATGCATAAAGACACATCCGCAGACTCATTGGTTCTATGCAGATTGGTCCTCTATAAACCCTTATTTGCATACCCAGTCTGATTGGCTCCCCACATCCCGTCATTTACATACAGACTCATCTGCAGTCTCATGGGTCAGATGTAATCTGATTGGTTCGCTATAAACCCTTATTTGCATACCCAGTCCGATTGGCTCCCCACATCCTGTCATTTGCATACAGAACACATCATCCCCAGTCTCATTGGTCGGATGCAACCTGATGCCTTTTGGGTACCACTTGGGATGCTCAGGGGTTGCTCCTGGCTCTGCATCAGGAATTACCCCTGGGGGTGCTCAGGGGATCCTATGGGGTGCTGGGATGGAATCAGGTTGGTCACGTGCAACGCAAACGCCCTCCCCATTGGACTAAGGCTCCACCTGCGTCCAGCAAGAACAGGGCAGAGAAAGCAGGAAAACAAACTCAAATTGTCTCTTGTGCAGTTTTCAGGCTCTTTATTCCTTTGCTCATGCATCAACACACACCCGGCGTAGCCCCTTCAGGAAGAGGGACTGTCCCCTTCCCGTCCCCCTGGGGTCGTGGGTGACCCCTAGCCCTCCTGGTCACACAGGCAGAAGGGGAAGACCCGCAGCAGGCGTGCGCCAGCAGCTGAACCTGTTGTCCGTGGACATCTGCACGAGGCACGGCCAACAGCCCCGGACGGTGCCTGCGCACGGCCCTGTCCACTTGCGCGCACCACCAGGTCGTACAAGGGCTCCGTGTCCCGGGTCAGGGGCGTGGACTCCGAGGGGTCCCGGCTGAGGTCGAAGAGCAGAGGGGGGTCGTGGTGCACGACGTCGCCCCGAACACTGGCAGTAGCCCACCTGCGTGTAGCAGCCCACGGCGCCCGGCGGCTGGAACAGCGGCGTCACATAGTGGACCTTCCAGATGGACGCACCTGGACACAGGGAGAGAGCAAGTGGGGTGTGCGTCCCTGCACTCGATAGATCCTGCAACATGCCTGAGCATCGCTGGGTGTGGACCAAAAAGGCATCAGGGTGCATCCGACCAATGAGACTGCGGATGATGCGTCTGTATGCAAATGGCGAGATGTGGGGAGCCAATCGGACTGGGCATGCAAATAAGGGTTTATAGAGGACCAATCAGAGGCCGGAGCGATAGCAGAGCAGGGAGGGCGTTTGCCTTGCACGTGACCAACCTGGTTCCATCCCAGCATCCCATAGGGTCCCCGAGCACCCCCCAGGAGTAATTCCTGAGTGCAGAGCCAGGAGCAGCCCCCCTGAGCATCGCCTGTGTGATCCAAAAACCAAAAAAAAAAAAAGACAAAAATAGGAGGAGGAGGAGGGAGGAGGAGAGGAAGAGGAGGAGGATGATTTAGAATAAAAAGAAACAGGAGGAGTCAGGAAGAGGAAGAAGAGGAGGAGGAGGAGGGAGGAGGAGGAGGAGGAGAAGAAGAAGAAGAAGAAGAAGAAGAAGAAGAAGAAGAAGAAGAAGAAGAAGAAGAAGAAGAAGAAGAAGAAGAAGAAGGGAAGAAAAAGAGGAAGAAGAAGAGGAAGAAGAGGCAGAAGAAGAGGAAGAAGAAGAAGAAGAAAAGAAGAAGAAGAGGAAGAAGAAGAAAAGAAGAAGAAGAAGAAGAAGAAGAAGAGGAAGAAGAAGAAGAAGAAGAAAAGAAGAAGAAGAGGAAGAAGAAGAAAGGAAGAAGAAGAAGAAGAGGAAGAAGAAGAAAAGAAGAAGATGAAGAGGAAGAAGAAGAAAAGAAGAAGAAGAAGAGGAAGAAGAAGAAAAGAAGAAGAAGAAGAAGAAGAAGAAGAAGAAGAGAAAGAAGAAGAAGAAGAGGAAGAAGAAGAAGAAGAAGAAGAAGGAAGAAGAAGAGGAAGAAGAGGAAGAAGAGGAAGAAGAAGAAGAGGAAGAAGAAGAGGAAGAGGAAGAAGAAGAAGAGGAAGAAGAAGAAGAAGAAGAGGAAGAAGAAGAAGAAGAAGAGGAGGAAGAAGAAGAAGAGAAGGAGGAGGAGGAGAAGAAGAAGAAGAAGAGAAGGAGGAGTAGGAGAAGAAGAAAGAAGAAGAGGAAGAAGAGGAAGAAGAAGAAGAAGAAGGAAGAAAAAGAGGAAGAAGAAGAGGAAGAAGAGGCAGAAGAAGAGGAAGAAGAAGAAGAAGAAGAAAAGAAGAAGAAGAAGAGGAAGAAGAAGAAAAGAAGAAGAAGAAGAAGAAGAAGAGGAAGAAGAAGAAGAAGAAGAAAAGAAGAAGAAGAGGAAGAAGAAGAAAGGAAGAAGAAGAAGAAGAGGAAGAAGAAGAAAAGAAGAAGATGAAGAGGAAGAAGAAGAAAAGAAGAAGAAGAGGAAGAAGAAGAAAAGAAGAAGAAGAAGAAGAAGAAGAAAAGAAGAAGAAGAAGAGAAGAAGAAGAAGAAGAAGAAGAAGAAGAGGAAGAAGAAGAGGAAGAAGAGGAAGAAGAGGAAGAAGAAGAAGAGGAAGAAGAAGAGGAAGAGGAAGAGGAAGAAGAAGAAGAGGAAGAAGAAGAAGAAGAAGAAGAGGAAGAAGAAGAAGAAGAAGAGGAAGAAGAAGAGAAGGAGAGAGGAGAGGAGAAGAAGAAGAATAGAAGAAGAAGAAGAGAAGGAGGAGTAGGAGAAGAAGAAAGAAGAAGAGGAAGAAGAAGAAGAAGAAGAAGAAGAATAATGACGACGATGGAGGAGGAGGAGAGAGGAGGGAGGAGGAGAAGAGGAGGAGGCATTTGTCATCATCAATTCCAAAGCATCCAGCTGAGTGTGAGCTTGAGAGCAGTGGGCAGGTGGGCAGCACTGGCAGGCACCCTGGGAGGCAGGTGGGAGCAGCGGTCAGTGTGTCCAGCATTGAAGGCCACTCACTGCCTCGGGAAGCCAGCGAAGCAGCGCAGATACACCTCACAGTAGTGGAAGAGAAACTCGTGGTCCGAGTGTTGTTGTTCTCCAAGGAGGAGAGGCATGAAGTTGTGCTGCCGATCTGCCTGCAGAGACACACACGGGTGGGCCCAGCCTGTGAGTAAGGGGCACAGCAAGGCTGGTACATGCAGAGATCCTCAGCACCACCCATCCTGGCTTCATCCACTAAGTTCTTCATCCTGCAAGAATGCATCCATCCAAGCTTCATCTTGGAAACTCCCCAACAGTTGGGAGCCTGATGCCAAAGGGCATGTACCTATTTCGAGCAGAGATAGCAAAATCGGGGAGCCATCTAGCACCTGCCATCTCTGAGCTGTGAGCACAGACGGATCGAAGATCTGGTGCCAAGAGGAGACGTTTTTCAGGATCCTCCAGAATCAGGAGCACTCACCTCGAACTCTGGCAAACGATGTGTCCTCAAAGAGCACCATGACGGTCCCATCTGACTCTGAACATAAATTAGGCAAGATATGGAAACATAGAGGATCCACCACAGGAATTGATCAAGAAGGGTGGTTTTGCCTCACGATGAATACTATGCAGCCCTGAAGAAGGACTCCCGGCGACTGAAACCCACTGGATTGGAACTAGAGGAAGTTGTGCTGAGTGAAGTATTGCAGAAGAAAAAGATCAATATTCCAATGAGATTATCTCTCATAAGTGGGCTGACATACACAGCAAAGCAGCAAACTAAGGGTCAGAGGCAACGCCTTAAGAGAGCAGAGCTGTACAACTCCATTGGTGGGAGAATGGTAGGCAGGGAAGGACAGATGAGACCCTTTGGGAGGGGAAGGGAACTCTGGTGACAGGTGGTCATGAAAATCATCACTAACAGTAGGATGTCACGTGTCACTTGTCATCCTGCGAACACTGATTTGCCCGAAAGGGCACCAGGAACGTCTCCATGCGTTGGAATCCTGCAATGATCGTCCATTGTGACTGTTTCTGGCATATCAATACATCATGGGGAGCTTGACAGTCTCTGGGCTATGGCTCTGGGTTCATCCTAGGGGCCCAGATCTTTGTCTATGTCAGACCATCCACCATCCAAGCCCACGGCAGAGCCCTGGGTGTAGACAAGCCTGCCTCCTGTCTGCCAACTGCTGGAGGAGCCGGGAATTGCAGCCACACCTGTAACGCCTCAAGGCAAACAAGATAAACCACAGAGAAAAATAAATATTGAGAGAGAGGCAGAAGGAAGAAAGGAAGGAAGGAAGGAAGGGAAGGAAGGAAGGAAGGAAGGAAGGAAGGAAGGAAGGAAGGAAGGGAGGGAGGGAGGAGGGAGGGAGGAGAAAGGGAGGAGGGAGGGAGGGAGGGAGGACGGGAGGGAGGAAGGAGGGAGGGTGGGAGGGAGGGAAGGAGGAATGAAGGAAAGCAGAAGGAAGGAAGGAAAGAAGAGAGATGGAGGGAAGGAGGGAGGAAGGAAGGAAGGAAGGAAGGAAGGAAGGAAGGGAAGGAAGGAAGGAAGGAAGGAAGGAAGGAAGGAAGGAAGGAAGGAAGGAAGGAAGGAAGGAAGGAAGGAAGGAAGGAAGGAAGGAAGGAAGGAAGGAAGGATAAAGGACGGGAACCAGGGGCAGTCATTGGCCAACTGAAGTTCAACCCTTCAGATCCATAGGTCCCCCGGGCACTTCGCGGTGTGCCCGGACACACACACACACACACACACACACACACACACAGTCCTTTATTTGGTGAATTAATCCCCAACCAGACTAAGGCTCACTCCTGAACCCAACTCCACGGTCAGTTCAAACCCAACCCCTTGGTGGCGTGTCTCACCTGTCTCTGTGGTAACGTGGGCTCCCGGACAGAGCAGCCAGCTGGGGAGAACGTCCATCAGGCTGGTGGGTCGCCGATGACCATCCGGCGTGGCACCTGTCCGGCCAGTGGACAATCCCTCAGATACGGATGTCGCCTTCCCAGCTCCCCATCCCTTGCCACCTGGGAGGAAATAAAGATCCGTCATGACTATCCTTGAATCCTCCTTTAGTGACGGCCCGAACACCCGAAACGTATTGTTCTTGGAATTCCCTGGGCAAAGCTCTTCCTGGCTTGGTGAAATTTCGAAGTCAACATTCCAAGCACCAAGAATCTCCCGAGACGTCGGTGTTGGGAAACTCTACTGGTTATAGGAACTCTACATGATGGCCCCGCTGGTTGGTTTGGGAGCCCCACATGGATCTGATTTGGGCTGACTCCGCCCGTGCTTCGGGGCTGACTCCGGCTGTGCTCGGGGCTGATTCCCGGCTCTGTGCTCGGGCTGATTCCCGGCTTGTGCTCGGGGCCGACCCCGCTCTACGCTGGGCCAAATGACTCCGCCTCTCAGCCTTAGGGCTGACTCCTGCTCTGTGCTCGGGCTGACTCCCGCTCTGTGCTCAGGCTACTCCCGCTCTGTGCTCCGGTTGACTCCCTGGCTCTGTGCTCGGGCTGACTCCAGCTCTGTGCTCAGGGCTGACTCCCGGCTCTGCTCGGGCTGACTCCCGGCTCGTGCTCAGCTGACTCTTGGCTCGTGCTCGGCCTGACTTCCAGCTCTGCTCAGGGCTGACTCCGGCTCTGTGCTTAGGGCTGACTCCCCGCTCTGTGCTCAGGGCTGAACCCCGCCTGTCTGGCTGGCTCCCGGCTCTGTGCTTGGGCTGACCCCCGCTCAGTGCTCAGCTGACTCCCGCTCAGTGCTCGGGCTGACCCGGCTCTAGCTCAGGGCTGAGTCTCGGCTCTGTGCCCGGGCTGACTCCCGCTCTGGTGTTCAGGGCTGACTCGGCTCTGTGCTCGAGGCTGACTCCCGCCATGTGCTCGGGCTGACTCGGCTCAGTGCTCGGCTGACTCCCGCTTCGCTCAGGGCAGACTCCCGGCCTGTGCCGGGCTGACTCCGCCCTGTGCTCGGGCTGACTCTCGGCTCAGTGCTCAGGGCTTACCCCTCCTCTGTGCTCAGGGCTGACTCCGCTCTCTGCTCGGGCTGACTCGCCCAGTGCTCAGGCCTGACTCCCGCTCTGTTCTCAGGGCTGACCTGGCTCAGTGCTTGGGGCTGAATCCCTGGCCCTGTGCTCAGGGCCACTCCCACTCTGTTCTCAGGCTGACTCCTAGCTCAGTGCTCAGGGCTGACTCCCGGCTCTGTGCTCGGGCTGACCCTGTCTCAGTGCTCAGGGCTGACTCCTGACTCTGTACTCAGGGCTGACCTCAACTCTGTGCTCAGGGCCGACTCCAGCTCTGTGCTCGTGGCTGACTCTCGGCTCTGTGTAAAAGAAAAGAAATGAAGAAAAGAAGGGGAAGGGAAGGAAGAAAAGACTCACCTAGTTTGGCTTGACACCCCTTGGGCTTCCCAGGGCAGCCTTGGACCCAGATGTCCAGCCTGGCTCGTGACATTTTCCTGCTAACTCTTCTCTCATTTCCCAAGAGTCAAAGCGAGTTGTCTCCCCGCTCACCCTGTGTTCCCGCCGCCCACTCACGCGACAAGGACAGGAGCCCTGGCCGTCCCGCCCCGGTAACATCCTAACGGCTGTCCCCACCTTTATACACCCTGCTCCATCCTCCGAGAGGTATGGGCCCCCGCTTAAGCTCCAAGTGTCCCCTGCGGGTCCGAGGGAAATACAATAAGTGCGATCCGGAGAGCCAGGCGTCCAGAGCGTCCAGCAGCTGGCCTGGTGTTGGGGACGGAAAAGAGAAACGAGGAGAACCGCGATGGCCAAGGATCGACGCCTGTCCTGAGCACAGCTGCCCCGGTAAGGGTGTGGTGGAGAGAAGGGGAAGGGAGGAGGGGAGGGGAGGAAGGAGGAGGAGGAAGGAAGGAAGGAAGGAAGGAAGGGAGGGAGGGAGGGAGGGAGGAAGGAAGGAAGGAAGGAAGGAAGGAAGGAAGGAAGGAAGGAAGGAAGGAAGGAAGGAAGGAAGGAAGGAAGGAAGGAAGGAAGGAAGGAAGAAGGAAGGAAGGAGGGAAGGAGGGAAGGAGGGAAGGAAGTTAGGAAGGAAGGAAGGGAGGGAGGGAGGGAGGGAGGGAGGGAGGAAGGAAGGAAGGAAGGAGGGAAGGAAGGAAGGAAGGAGGGAAGGAAGGGATGAAGAAAAAGGAAGGAGGAGGAAGGAAGGGAGGGAGGGAGGAAGGAAGGAAGGAAGGAAGGAAGGGAGGAAGGAAGGAAGGAAAGGAAGGAAGGAAGGAGAGGAAGGAAGGAGGGAAGGAGGGAAGGAAGGGATGAAGAAAGGAAGGAAGGAGGAGGAAGGAAGAGGGAGGGAGGGAGGAAGGAAGGAAGGAAGGAGGGAAGGAAGGAAGGAGGAAAGGAAGGAAGGAAGGAAGGGAGGAAGGAAGGAAGGAAGGAAGGAAGGAGGAGGAAAGAAGGAAGGGAGGGAGGGAGGAAGGAAGGAAGGAAGGAAGGAAGGAAGGAGGGAAGGAAGGAAGGAGGAAAGGAAGGAAGGAAGGAAGGAAGGAGGGAGGAAGGAAGGAAGGAAGGAGGGAAGGAAGGAAGGAAGGAAGGAGGGAGGAAGAGAAGGAAGGAAGGAAGGAGGGAGGGAAGGAAGGAAGGGAGAGAAGGAGAGAAGGAAGGGAAGAGGGAAGGAGGGAAGGAAAAAAGAAAGAAGGAGGGAAGGAGGGAAGGCAGGAAGGAAGGAAGGGAGAGAGGAGAGAAGAAATAGGGAAAGAAGAAGGAAGGAAGGAAGGAAGGAAGGAAGGAAGGAAGGAAGGAAGGAAGGAAGGAAGGAAGAAGGAAGGAAGGAAGAAAGGGAAGGAAGAAGGTGGAAGGGAGGAAGGAAAGAAGGAAGGAAGGAAGAAAAGAAGGAAGGAAGGAAAGAAGGAAGAAGGAAGGAAGGAATAAGGGAGAGAGAGGAAGTGAAGGAAGGAAGGAAGAATAATAAGGAAGAAAACAAAGACTAATAAGAGGAAGCAGAAGGAGGAGGAGGGGAAGAGAAAGAGGAGAAGCAGGCGTAAGAGGGATGAAGAAGAGGAAGTAGAAGAGGAAGAAGCGAAGAAGACAAAACAAAGATGAGGAAGAAACGAAAAGAAGATGCAGAAGGAGGAGGAAGAGGAGGGAGGATGAGGAGATGGAGAAGGAGAGGAATCACCACGGTGACTCTTGACCTCTTCATTGACGCGGTCACTTACCCACCATGGAGTCCATCTCCTGGACATTGTCCCCATAGAGTCCATGGCTGCTGGTCCCGATGAACTCATTGGTCGTGGGCAGCGCGCAGTGGACGTGGAGGAAGGAGAAGAAGAGAAGAAATGGACCTTCCTGGTTCCTGCAAACACACCAGCCATTGGCAAGCCACACTTCCTGCCGTGTCTCCCGCACGCAACAACGCCAAGCCTTGCTCTGTCCACTCTGTCCTCGGTCACAGAGAGGAAGTAACACATAGTGTGTCCTTCGTTACACTGG
>JAJIBD010036967.1:0-17500 GCA_021461705.1 Cryptotis parvus
CACTGTGCAGATTTTATTAGCCCTAGATTTAGGCTCAACTCCCTGTGGTTATTCCATGGAAAAGCTGACAATGAGTCACTCAGCTCTGAGTTCATGTTGAGAAGCATCTCAGAATGTTTGCAAACTCCTCTCCAGCAGGGAAATCCGGTCCATGTGTCAACACTGCGGGATTGGCATCAGTTGTTTGCAACTGTGTGATGAGCATTGCACAGGCTTCTGTGTGTGTGTTGGTGTTGGAGAGAGGTGCCATGCCGTGGATCTGGGGGACCTTGGGAGATCCAGTCACTAGATGCATGTATCATAACTGGTGGTGGAACTTGCAAAGGGCTGATACAATAGGTGTCAACTCTGTGGGTTTCAGGGAACACAAACTTGGAACGCACCTTGGCGGCTTAAGGTCCTGGCTGCAGGCTGTCAGAGGAACTTGTGCAGAGCTGTATTTAGTGCCCAACCCGTGATTCCAAGTGCCCTGCCTGAATCCTCTAGATTTCTACAAAGTCCTTAAGTGTTAAAGCTTTGCATAAGCAGAGAAGCTTTGCAAAAGGGTCCCTGGAGTCGCCAGATTAATCTCCCCTGGGGAAGACCCTTTGATCACCAAAGGGCTCTTGAAAGCCTTAAATTACCACCCACAGGCTACATAGGAATGTCTGAAACTTGCTATTGAAGCCCAGGCACTTATGGGGCAAGGCAAAATCTCTGAAACTTCCCCAAAAAGAGAGCCCCCCAGCCCAGCTTGTAGGTCAGGGACCACCTATGTAGACCCCGAGGGCTGGGCGCCCTAAAGCAACCCCTTGCCAATGACCCACAATCTGGTCCTGAGCTTAGGTGAATCACTCAATGCCCGCCCCTTCGCTGCCTCTCTTGTCTGATTGGCTAAGCCTGATGTAAATGACAGTTTGAGGGACCAACCAATTAGGATGCAGATATGTGTGTGTGTGTGTGTGTGTGTGTGTGTGTGTGTAGGAAAATTTGTGAGATCTGATTATTTACATTATGAACATGTAAATGAGTTTGTGAACCAACCAACAGGATTTCATGCACACGTGTAAATTAGGTTTGGATCAACCAATTATAATATACATACAAATTAGGGTTTGAGGACCAACCTGATTGTTGTGGCCTGAACATGCACAGGGAAACCAGCTCTGCCCGCCGCCTTCATCTTCTGCAGACCCCAAGACACCCCAGTTCCCTGGCGCCTGCTCCAGCCAACCCAAGATTGCGCAGCTGGAACCCGTTGAGTGGACACAATGAGGCTCTGTTGTCGGGCGTCTGGAGGGGGCTGGTGCCGCCTGATCGCAGCCACAAGGGAGCCGTGAGTCACCAGCAGCGCCCTGACTTCAAAGGCTGCTGGTCTGGCTGAGGGCTGTGCGCACGGGGGAGCCAGGAGCCACATGCTCTGCGCGCCCACGCCAGCCCCCAATGCGCGCGCCTGAGCCAGCCCCCCAATGCTCTGCGCGCCCACTCCAGGCCCCAATGCTCTGCGCCCCCCACTCCAGGCCCCAATGCTCTGCGCGCCACGCCAGCCCCCAATGCTCTGGCGCGCTACGCTAGCCTCCAATGCTCTTCGCGCCCACGCCAGCCCCCCCAATGATCTGGGCGCCCACTCCAGGCCCCAATGCTCTGCGCGCCCACTCCAGCCCCCAATGCTCTGCGCGCCCACGCCAGCCCCCAATGCTCTGCGCGCCCACGCTAGCCTCCAATGCTCTTCGCGCCCACGCCAGCCCCCAATGATCTGGGCGCCCACTCCAGGCCCCAATGAGCCGCGCGCCCACCCTAGCCCCCAACGCCTAAGCGCCCACGCCACCCCCCAATGCGCTGCGCGCCCACTCCAGGCTCCACCCACTCCAGGCTCCAATACGTTGTGCACCCACGCCAGCCTCCAATGCTCTGCGCGCCCACGCCAGGCCCCCATGCTCTTGCGCGCCCACGCCAGCCCCCAATGCGCTGTGCGCGCCCGAGCCAGCCCACAATGCTCTCGCGCGCCCACGCCAGCCTCCAATGCTCTGCGCGCCCACGCCAGCCCCCCAATGGGCTCTGCGCCCACGCTAGCCCCCCAATGCTCTGCGCGCCCACGCCAGCCCCCTATGCGCTGCGTGCCCACGCTTAGCCCCCAATGCTCTGCGCTCCCACTCCAGCCTCCAATGCTCTGCACGCCCACGCCAGCCCCCATGCTCTGTGCTCCCACGCCAGCCTCCAAGCTCTGCGCCGCCCACGCCAGCCCCCCAATGCGCTGCACGCCCACGCCAGCCACCCATGCTCTGCGCCCCACGCCAGCTCCCAATGCACTGCCGCGCCCGAGCCAGCCTCCAAGCTCTGCGCGCGCCCACGCCAGCCCCCAATGCGCTGTGCGCCCATGCCAGCCCCCAATGCGCTGCACTCCCACGCCAGCCACCCATGCTCTGCGCCCCACGCCAGCTCCCAATGCACTGCGCGCCCGAGCCAGCCTCCAAGCTCTGCGCCCAAGCCAGCCCCCAATGCACTGCGCCCGAGCCAGGCCCCAATGCTTGTGCGCGCCACGCCAGCCCCCCCATGGCTGCGCGCCCACGCTAGCCCCCAATGCTCTGAGCGCCCACGCCAGCCCCTAATGCGCTGGCGCGCCCACACCAGCCCCCATGGGCTGTGGCCCACGCTAGCCCCCAATGCTCTGAGCGCCCACGCCACCCCCCAATGCGCTGCGCGCCCACTCCAGGCCCCAATACGCGTGCGCCCACGCCAGCCTCCAATGCTCTGCGCGCCCACGCCAGCCCCCAATGCGCTGCGCGCCCGAGTCAGCCCCCAATGCTCTGCGCGCCCACACCAGCCCCCAATGGGCTCCGGGCCCACGCCAGCCGCCATGCTCTGCGCGCCCACGCCAGCCCCCCCATGCGCTGCGTGCCCACGCTAGCCCCCAATGCTCTGCGCCCCACTCCAGCCTCCAATGCTCTGCGCGCCCACGCCAGCCCCCAATGCGCTCAGCGCCCGAGCCAGCCCCCAATGCTCTGCGCCGCCACGCCAGCCCCCAATGGGCTCTGCGCCCACGCTAGCCCCCCAATGCTCTGGCGCTCCCACGCCAGCCTCCAATGCTCTGCGTGCCCACGCCAGCCCCCAATGCTCTGCGCGCTCACGCCAGCCCCCAATGCGCTCAGCGCCCGAGCCAGCCCCCCCAATGCTCTGCGCGCCCACGCCAGCCCCCAATGGGCTCTGCGCCCACGCTTAGCCCCCAATGCTCTGCGCGCGCCCACGCCAGCCCCACATGCTTCCGCGGCCCACGCCAGCCCCCCAATGCTCTGCGCGCCCACTCCACGCCCCAAAGTGCTGTGCGCCCACGCCAGCCCCCCCAATGCGCCGCGCGCCCGATCCAGCCCCCCACACCCGCGCGCGCCCACGCCAGCCTCCAACGCCTCTGTGCTCCCCCATACACTGTGCGCGCCCACTACCGCCTGCCGCTGCCTCTGGGCGCCTCCACACACAATCAGCGCCCGCCACCAGCCCCCACACGCTCGTTTGCGCCCCTTCTCCTTCCTTCCTTCCTTCCTTCTTCCTTCCTTCCTTCCTTCCTCCTTCCTTCCTTCCTTCCTTCCTTCCTCCTTCCTCCTTCCTTCCTTCCTTCCTTCCCCTCTTCCTTCCTTCCTTCCTTCTCTCCTTCCTTCTTCCTTCCTTCCCTTCCTTCCTTCCTTCCTTGCTCCTTCCTTCCCTTCCTTTCTTTCTTCCTTCCTCCTTCCTTCGTTCCTTCATTCCTTCCTCCTTCCTTCCTTCCTTCCCTTCCCTCCTTCCCTCCCTCCCTCCCTTCCTCCCTTCTCCTCCTTCCTCATATATCATCACCGTCCACTGGAAGGTCCAGACGAAGTTCACTGAGCTCATGATACGGCTGCCCTGCTGGGTACAGGAAGCAGAGAGCAGACTAGAGCCAGCCTGAGCACAGTTTGGTGGTGCCGGCCAAGTTGGTTGGGAAACACATACACGCACACAAACACACATACACACACGCCTACTCCTTCCCATAGTTTTGTGGTGTTGGCCAAGATGGTTGGAAACATACACACACACACGCCTGCTCCTTCCCATAGTTTTGTGGTGTTGGCCAAGTTGGTTGGAAATATACACAAACACAGACACACATATACGCCTGCTCCTTCCCATAGTTTTGTGGTGTTGGTCAAGTTGGTTTGAAACATACATACACACACACAGACACACACACACATATGCCTGCTCCTTCCCACAGTTTTGTGGTGTTGGCCAAGTTGAAAACACACACACACACACACACACACACAGCTCCTTCCCACAGTTTGGTGGTGCCGGCCAGCTTGGTTGGGGCACATACGGCCGCCATATTCCTGGGAAGCGAAGGCTGGGCACCAGTGCAAGGATGCCAGGGGCAACGTGAGTCACCGCCCGTTACTTTTGATTTCCCCTCCTGGTGCCCAGACCGGGCTTTGCTTCCAAGCCAGGAATGGGATTTTCCTCCCGGAGAGATGCAGAGATGGAGGTTCACCTCCTCCCGGCGGCCAGCGGGTGAGTCACTCGGACAGACGCATGGCAGTGGACGTTTGTGAGTCTCTGTTGGCCATCACGGAGGCCTGTCTCCCCCACATCCAGCATCAGAGGCGGGAGCTGATTACCAACGTTCTCTCGCCACACCAACGTGTGCTCTTGAGATGTGAGACTAAGGGCACAGCTCAAGGCCACAATGGAAAGGGAAAATGTTCAGCCCAAGCCAAGCCACTTGTGGCGATATAGTAGATTGAAAATGAAGAGTACCGAGGCTGAGCGATAGTAGAGCAGGGAGGGCGTTTGCCTTGCACGTGACCAACCTGGTTCCATCCCGGCATCCCATAGGGTCCCCTGAGCACCCCCAGGAGTAATTCCTGAGTGCAGAGCCAGAGCATCTCTGGGTGTGACCCAAAAAGCCAAAATATAATAATAATAATAATAATAGTAATGATGAAAAACAAAAATAATAATGGAATTTAGCCCCATTACTGTTTGGCAATAGTGGTATCTAGACAAATAACTTGTCATCAGTAATGAAATCTAGACCTATAACATCATTAATAATGGAAGCTAGACAAATTACTGATTGGTAATAATGGAATCTAGACCAATAACTGGTCATCAGTAATGAAATCTAGACCAATAACTTATCAGCAATAATGGAATCTAGACCAATAACTAATCTGTAATAATGGAATCTAGACCAATAACTGGTTAGTAATGGTGAAATCTGGACCAACAACTGATCAGTAATAATGGAATCTAGACCAATAAGTGATTGGTAATAATGGAATCTAGATCAATAACTTATCCGCAATAATGGAATCTAGACCAATAACTAATCTGTAATAATGGATTCTAGACCAATATCTGATTGGTAATAATGAAATCTGGACCAATAACTGATCAGTAATAATGGAATCTAGACCAATAAATGATTGGTAATAATGGAATCTAGACCAATAACTGATTGGTAATAATGGAATATAGACCAATATCTGATTGGTAATAATGAAATCTGGACCAATAACTGATAAGTAATAATGGAATCTAGACCAGTAAGTGATTGGTAATAATATAATCTAGACCAATAATTGAGGGGCCGGAGCGATAGCCCAGCGGGTAGGGCGCTTGCCTTTGCACGCAGCCGGCCTGTGCCGGCCTGGGTTCGATCCCCGGCATCCCATATGGTCCCCCGAGCACCGCCAGGAGTAATTCCTGAGTGCAGAGCCAGGAGTAACCCCTGAGCATCGCCAGGTGTGACCCAAAAAAGCAAAAAAAAATAATAATAATAATAATAATTGATGGATAATAATGGAATCTAGACCAATAACTGATTGATAATAATGGAATCTAGACCAATATCTGATTGGTAATAATGGAATCTGGATCAATAACTGATCAGTAATGATGGAATAGTCAGTAATAATGGTAATAATGGAATCATCAACCAAAATAACTGGTTGGCAATAGTGATGGAATCTAGATCAATCATTTTGCTTCTGTTTATACTAATCTTCTGCACGTAATCAGTGATGTAAGAGCTGGTCTCCCACTCACTCCTGCCCCCTATGACAAGGTTCTTCACCCGGAATAACCATCACCATGGTCCTCAGCCTGTAGCCAGCGTCCACCGACCATCAGTCACCGGAAACACCGTATTCTGCTGGACATTCCCACCCCTGAGTCCAGCCACTAAGTGCGCCCGAGTGCAGAACCAGGAGTGATCCCTGAGTAGAGCTGGGTGTCACCCCCAAAAAAGAAGAAAGCATGAATATAAAAATTCTGTTTCACCTAACACCCCAATTTCACAGCCACACTTGTGTGCCAACTTCAGCCCTGGCGCAAAGATAAGAATTTGCATTAAAAAACCCAAAGCATTTCAGAGCCAAACTGCAAAAAAAGGAAAAAATCACCCCAAAAAGAGCACGCACAAGGAGTCTGTCCCCCCGTGAGCACCACAGTTTTCCACGCAACTATGGGCGAGGAATTCCCATACTACCAGACACTCCAGTTTGCTGAGATCATCCGGAAAAGGGCAGACCCAGATGTTCTGACTAATTTTAACAAGTTATGCAAGAAGGGAAATCGAACGAGGTCACAGGAATTTCTAGAGAAGGAAAGAAAAAAATCAGTGGATTCTTTGCAATGTTTTTGTAATTGCAGCAAGATGTGGTAGATTTCTCCCGGTGCAGGGAACGTACGGTGCTATTTGTTTTTCCACACGCGTGTGTAGCTCAGAGCTGTATGTGCATACCAACGGCTCTCGAGGACTTTCCATTGTTGCTTCTCAACTATCCACACACCATGTGTGTGTTTTGTACTAATTCATGTTCCTGAGCGAGCAGATGCCCTTGGGCTACACTAGCATGGGACAGGACGTATGGAGACGCTATTGGTGCCCGCCGGAGCACATCAACAACGGGAAGACCGTGATAGTGACAAGTGACAAGTACTATTCCATCGTCAGACAGTTCCTCGGTTTACTCACCTTCCATCCGCGTCTCCCTCTGAGACCCTCAGTTATAGATCCAGATTCCATGATTACCAATCAACTATTGGTCTAGATTCTATGATTACCAATCAGTTATTGGTCTAGATATGCTGGATTTTGAGATGACTACAAGAGTATGCTACCCGCATGGCAGAGCCTGGCAAGCTGCCCGTGTCGTATTTGATATGCCAGATACCAGTAACAATGATAAACCTCATTCCCATGACCTGATGGAATGGTTTGAGGCTCTTTATATCCTGGAGCAAGCAGGTGCCCTTGGCTCTACTTGCATGAGATAGGACATATGGAGATGTTACTGGGGCCCGCTCGAGCAAATCGATGATGAACGGGAAGATATTGGTCTAGATTCCATTATTACCAATCAGTCATTGGTCTAGATTTCATAAAGGGACTATTTTATTTTCATTTTTAAAAAATATTTTAATCATTTTTTACGGGGCTACACCCAGTAGTGCTCAGGGCTGACTCCTAGCTCTGTGCTCGGGGCTGACTCCCGGCTCAGTGCTTGGGGCTGACTCCCGGCTCTGTGCTCGGGCTGACTCCCAGCTCTGTGCTCAGGGCTGACTCCTGGTTCTGTGCTCAGGGCTGACTCCCAGCTCTGTGCTCAGGGCTGACTCCTGGTTCTGTGCTCAGGGCTGACTCCCAGCTCTGTGCTCAGGGCTGACTCCTGGTTCTGTGCTCGGGGCTGACTCCTGGCTCTGTGCTCAGGGCTGACTCCCGCCCTGTGCTCAAGGCTGACTCCTGGCTCTGTGCTCAGGGATGACCCCGGCTCTGTGCTCGGGGCTGACTCCCAGCTCTGTGCCTCGGAGCTGACTCCGGCTCTGTGCTCAAGGCTGACTCCGGCTCTGCACTCGGGGATGACTCCCGGCTCTGTGCTCAGGGCTGACTCCCGGCTCTGCACTCGGGGCTGACTCCCAGCTCTGTGCTCGGGGCTGACTCCCGGCTCAGTACTTGGGGCTGACTCCCCGGCTCTGTGCTTGGGGCTGACTCCCGGCTCTGTGCTCGGGGCTGACTCACTCTCCTGAACCTATTCCCTGGGGATGTTTTTGTGCGGTGTAGATTGTGCAGAAATAACTCTAACACACTCTCCTGGATCTATTCCAGGGGATGTTTGCCCACGGTGGAGACAGTGGAGACTCTTCCAACTTCCAAGAATCCCTAAAGGCCAGCAAAGGGCAGCTTTGGTCAGCCAGTGTCAGAATCCTCCAGGACACGTTTCTCCGGCTCCTTTGGACCCTGCGGCTGCTGGCTGAGCTTTGCAGGGCTGTCTTTGGCAGGTGCGTTCCTGGGAGATTAGCTGTGAGCCAGGAAGGTCTTTAGACTGGAGAAAGCGTCCCAGGAATGTGGAGAATGAGCCTGCCTAAATTCCAGCCCCTCCGAGGTCACACGGAGACTCCAATGTTTTATTTTGATTTTAATTGTAATATCTTCCATGTGCGGGCGGGACTTTCCCTCACGCTGCACAAACCTAAGTGTGTTTCTGAACGTGCTCAGAGGTGGTTTTTTTCTCATCGTGTGCAGGTGAACCTGGATTGATCCTGACTTTCAGACACACAACACACACACACACACACACACACACACACACAACCACCAAAGCCAAGTTGATTGAGCAACAGCGACGGCTTTTCGTTGAACTCCGAGTGGGAATTCAGCTACTGTCTGCAGAGTTCGCTGTGAGGCAAACACCCCTTGGTTCTGTGTCCACCCCTCTGCTCAATTCCCTGACCCCAGGGCTGTTGTGAGCCAGAGGGGGACGGAGAAGGAGGAGAAAGGAGGAAAAGGAAGGAAGGAAGGAAGGAAGGAAGGAAGGAAGGAAGGAAGGAAGGAAGGAAGGAAGGAAGGAAGGAAGGAAGGAAGGAAGGAAGGAAGGAAGGAAGGAAGGAAGGAAGGAAGGAAGAAGGAAGGAAGGAAGGAAGGAAGGAAGGAAGGAAGGAAGGAAGGAAGGAAGGATAGAAGGAAGGAAGGAAGGAAGGAAGGAAGGAAGGAAGGAAGGAAGGATAGAAGGAAGGAAGGAAGGAAGGAAGGATGGAAGGAAGGAAGGAAGGAAGGATAGAAGGAAGGAAGGAAGGAAGGAAGGAAAGAAGGAAGGAAGGAAGGATGGAAGGAAGGAAGGAAGGAAGGAAGGAAGGAAGGAAGGAAGGAAGGAAGGAAAGAAGGAAGGAAGGAAGGAAGGATGGATGGATGGATGGATGGAAGGAAGGAAGGAAGGAAGGAAGGAGATAAGGAGGAAGGGAGGGAAGAAGGAAGGAAAGGAGGGAGGGAGGAAGGAAGGAAGGAAGGAAGGAAGGAAGGAAGGAAGGAAGGAAGGAGGGAGGGAGGGGAGGGAGGGAGGGAGGGAGGGAGGGAGGGAGGAAGGAAGGAAGGAAGGAAGGAAGGAAGGAAGGATGGAAGGAAGGAAGGAAGGAAGGAAAGAAGGAAGGAAGGAAGGATGGAAGGAAGGGATGGAAGGAAGGAAAGAAGGAAGGAAGGAAGGAAAGGAGGAAGGAAGGAAGGAAGGATGGAAAGAAGGAAAAAGGAAGGAAGGAAGGAAGGAAGGAAGGATGGAAAGAAGGAAGGAAGGAAGGAAGGAAAGAAGGAAGGGAGGGAGGAAGGAAGAAAGGAAGGAAAGAAGGAAGGAAGGAAGAAAGGATGGAAGGAAGGAAGGAAAGAAGGAAGGAGGGAGGGAGGGAGGAAGGAAAGAAAGAGAGGAAAGGAGGGAGGGATGGTGGAAGGAGGGAGGGAGGAAGGAAGGGAGGGAGGGAAGGAAGGGAAGGACTGAGAGAGGGAGAACCCCCATACACACTAGCACAATTTGCTAAGAAGGTCACACAGCAGAGCTGACCTACGCGGCAGACGGACCCACACATGTGTGCTGACCAGTATCAGCCGTGGTCACCCATAGATCCAACCCAATCTGGTAAGATACTGTGGTCACCTGATGACCGTCACGGCCCAGAACACAGCCCTACTCACTCATTGGTCTAACCCAACCCAGTAAGGTGCAACCTGTAATGGAATCTAGACCAATAAATAATCACTAGCAATGAAATCTAGGGCCTGGAGCGATAGCACAGCAGGGAGGGCGTTTGCCTTTGCACGTGGCCAACCTGGATCCATCCCAGCATCCCATAGGGTCCCCCGAGCACCGCCATGAGTAATTCTTGAGCACCGAGCCAAGAGTCAGCCCTGAGTGTGTCCCAGCACTCAAAACACCAACAGAAAATGCTCAAAATGATAAACACCAATGTCAGGAATAAAAATCCAGCAATTCTGAGCCTCCCCAAGGCCCTCGGACACCCTTTGAAGGCGGTGAGCCACGGAAGTGATTTGTTTCGGTGTCTGGGGGTCAGCCACGGTGACCCAGCTGTGTACATATGTGTTGGATAGCACATTGTTTTCACGCATGCATTTGTATGTACACATATGGTAGCACATCTGCCCATAATTAGGGCAGTGTGAAATTGCTGAGTTTTGTGGAAAGCATCAACCAGGAACTACTGTCTCTCTGGGGCTCATTTCAGCTGCTGACACAGTCATAAATAACGGATGGAAACTTTCTCTTGCAAGGATGCACCCGGGCCAACGTTTGTCTGCAGAGACTATATTTAAATTCGCTTTTAAAAAATTTCTTCTGTATTTTATTGAGTCAGCTCATCTCTCCACGGGATGGGTTGTACAAATGTGACTTTACGGAGACCTAAACTAAAGTTTTTCTGATTTTTTTTCCCTTGCTGATGGAATAACATGCCTTGGCATATGGCTCCAAGACCGCCACATGAAGCAGATATTTTAGAAAGCTGAAAATGGCGATTTAAGGACAACCCACTAAAGCATGCACCCCAGGGAGAAAATGTCTTGCGTTGTATGACTTTGGCTGAACTCCAATGAGCAACAGAACTTCTGAATTGGAAAGTGGGAACTTGCAAAGATGGGCAGATAAGAGTCCGTTGCTAGGGCAGAAACAGTCTGTTGCTAGGCAGTTAAGAGTCTGTTGCTAGGCAGTTAAGAGTCTGTTGCTAGGCAGTTAAGAGTCTGTTGCTAGGCAGTTAAGAGTCTGTTGCTAGGCAGTTAAGAGTCTGTTGCTAGGCAGTTAAGAGTCTGTTGCTAGGCAGTTAAGAGTTGCTAACACAGTTAATAGTCTGTTGCTAGGGCGGTTAAGAGTTTGTTGCTAGTCAGTTAAGAGTCTATTGCTAGGGAAGATAAGAGTCTGTTGCTAGGGCAGTTAAGAGTCTATTGCTAGGGAAGATAAGAGTGTTGCTAGGGCAGTTAAGAGTCTGTTGCTAGGGCAGTTAATAGTCTGCTGCTAAGGCGGTTAAGAGTCTGTTGCTAGGCAGTTAAGAGTCTGTTGCTAGGGCAGTTAAGAGTCTGTTGCTAGGCCAGTTAAGAGCCCATTGTTAGGCCAGTTAAGAGTCTGTTGCTAGGGCAGTTAAGAGTCTGTTGCTAGGGCAGTTAATAGTCTGCTGCTAAGGCGGTTAAGAGTCTGTTGCTAGGCAGTTAAGAGTCTGTTGCTAGGGCAGTTAAGAGTCTGTTGCTAGGCCAGTTAAGAGCCCATTGTTAGGCCAGTTAAGAGTCTGTTGCTAGGGCAGTTAAGAGTCTGTTGCTAGATAGTTAAGAGTCCGTTGCTAGGGCAGTTAAGAGTCTGTTGCTAGGGCAGTTAAGAGTCTGTTGCTAGGGCAGTTAAGAGTCCGTTGCTAGGGCAGTTAAGAGCCCATTGCTAGGGCAGTTAAGAGTCCGTTGCTAGGCAGTTAAGAGTCTGTTGCTAGGGCAGTTAAGAGCCCATTGTTAGCCAGTTAAGAGTCTGTTGCTAGATAGTTAAGAGTCCGTTGCTAGGGCAGTTAAGAGTCTGTTGCTAGGGCAGTTAAGAGTCTGTTGCTAGGGCAGTTAAGAGTCCGTTGCTAGGGCAGTTAAGAGGCCATTGCTAGGGCAGTTAAGAGTCCGTTGCTAGGGCAGTTAAGAGTCTGTTGCTAGGGCAGTTAAGAGTCTGTTGCTAGGGCAGTTAAGAGTCTGTTGCTAGGGCAGTTAAGAGCCTTTGCTAGGGCAGTTAAGAGTCTGTTGCTAGGGCAGTTAAGAGTCTGTTGCTAGGGCAGTTAAGAGTCTGTTGCTAGGCCAGTTAAGAGTCTGTTGCTAGGGCAGTTAAGAGCCTTTGCTTGGGCAGTTAAGAGTCTTTTGCCAGGGCAGTTAAGAGTCTGTTGCTAGGGCAGTTAAGAGTCTGTTGCTAGGGCAGTTAAGAGTCCGTTGCTAGGGCAGTTAAGAGTCTGTTGCTAGGGCAGTTAAGAGTCCGTTGCTAGGGCACTTAAGAGTCTGTTGCTAGGGCAGTTAAGAGTCTGTTGCTAGGGCAGTTAAGAGTCCATTGCTAGGGCAGTTAAGAGTCTGTTGCTAGGGCAGTTAAGAGTCCATTGCTAGGCACTTAAGAGTCTGTTGCTAGGGCAGATAAGAGCCCATTGCTAGGCCAGTTAAGAGTCTGTTGCTAGGGCAGTTAAGAGTCTGTTGCTAGGGCAGTTAAGAGTCTGTTGCTAGGGCAGTTAAGAGTCTGTTGCTAGGGCAGTTAAGAGTCCATTGCTAGGGCAGTTAAGAGTCTGTTGCTAGGGCAGATAAGAGCCCATTGCTAGGCCAGTTAAGAGCCCATTGCTAGGCCAGTTAAGAGTCTGTTGCTAGGGCAGTTAAGAGTCTGTTGCTAGGGCAGTTAAGAGTCTGTTGCTAGGGCAGTTAAGAGTCTGTTGCTAGGGCAGTTAAGAGTCCATTGCTAGGGCAGTTAAGAGTCTGTTGCTAGGGCAGTTAAGAGTCCATTGCTAGGCAGTTAAGAGTCTGTTGCTAGGGCAGTTAAGAGCCCATTGCTAGGTAGTTAAGAGTCTGTGCTAGGGCAGTTGAGTCTGTTGCTAGGGCAGTTAAGAGTCTGTTGCTAGGGCAGTTAAGAGTCTGTTGCTAAGGCAGTTAAGAGTCTGTTGCTAGGCCAGTAAAGAGCCCATTGCTAGGGCAGTTAAGAGTCTGTTGCTAGGCAGTTAAGATCCCGTTGCTAGGGCAGTTAAGAGCCCATTGCTAGGGCAGTTAAGAGTCTGTTGCTAGGGCAGTTAAGATCCCGTTGCTAGGGCAGTTAAGAGTCTGTTGCTAGGGCAGTTAAGAGTCCGTTGCTAGGGCAGTTAGAGCCCATTGCTAGGGCAGTTAAGACTCCGTTGCTAGGGCAGTTAAGAGTCCGTTGCTAGGGCAGTTAAGAGTCTGTTGCTAGGCCAGTTAAGAGCCCATTGTTAGGCCAGTTAAGAGTCTGTTGCTAGGCCAGTTAAGAGTCTGTTGCTAGGGCAGTTAAGAGTCCGTTGCTAGGGCAGTTAAGAGCCTTTGCTGGGGCAGTTAAGAGCCTCTTGCTAGAAATATTTGTTCCTTTCCAAACCCAGTGTGCCCCCGCTGATGTCAGAGCAGCAATTCCGGGGAAAGTAACCTGAAACTTGCTACGGGAGTAGCTGGGCTCCCTCCTTGGGCAGAAAAAAACAATCTGAAGCTCTCCCTCCCTTAGCAGTGACCTAGGTCTGCCCAGCTATGTCCACACACACCAAGAGCTTCCTGTGAGAGCAAAAACAGGAACCGCCGTTTCTCCTGGCGACAAATGGTTTGCATGGAAAGGAACTGAAACCGTTCACAAAATTGGAAAAAAAATCTGAACATTTTTCATTGAAAAAAAATATATATATATATATTCCTCTTGCTGTTGCAAAATATAATTGTTGCATCAACTGAGATCCTGATTCTTTTCCTTTTTTTTCTTTTTTTTTTTTTTTATTATTTTCTTTTGACTCCGTCCCCCTCTCTCGTCTGTTTTTCACTCCCAGCAGCTGTTTTGCATTAAAAGAGATCCCAGCTAAGCGCATTCCGGCCTGGGGGAGCAAGGCATCTCCTAGGAGGGGGTAACAGCCCTTCCATCAAGGAGGGCTGGGCTGCGGTATCACTGCTGTCCGGCTGGGCCCAGCGGGAGGACAGGCTTGTAATCTCGGCCCTGACCGTGGGCAGCCTCTGGGTGGGCACCGGCCTGGCCCAGACCTGCAGCATGGCTGGGGGTCAGGTTAGACTGATTCCTGCTCTGTTAGCTGCTAATAACTGAATCTCTCCTAATAGCTGGTGTCTCTCTGGCGCTGTCTCTCTGGAGCTCTCTGTCTCTATCTCTGTCTGTGTGTGTCTCTCTGGCTCTCTCTCTGTCTCTGTCTCTCTGGCTCTGTCTCTCTGTCTCTCTGTCTCTTGCTGTCTCTGCTGTCTGACATCTCTGTGTCTCTATGTCTCTGTCTCTCACTGTCTCTTTGTCTCTCTGTGTCTCTCTGTCTCTGCCTCTCTGTCTTTCGCTATCTCTCATCTCTGTGTCTGACTCTGGCTCTGTCTCTGTCTCTCTGCCTCTTGCTGTCTCTGTCTCTGTCTCTCTGTCTCTCTCTGTCTCTCTCTGTCTCTGCTCTCTCTGTCACTGTCTCTCTCTGTCTCTGTCTCTCTGTCTCTCTGTCTCTCTCTGTCTCTGTTCTCTCTCTCTCTGTCTGTCTCTGTCTCTCTCTCTGTCTCTGTCTCTCCCGTCTCTTCCAGGGGCAACCCAGAACATACCCGAGCTGTTCCAGCCCGTAGCAGAGCTTGGCAAGTCTTGGCCGTCCCGTGGCTGCAAGACGCCAAAGGCTGCCAGCGCCCGCCCTGACCCTTGAGCACAGATCCAAGACCAAGCCCTCCACGCCTCCAGATCCAAGACCAAGCCCTCCACGCTCCAGATCCAAGACCAAGCCCTCCACGCCCCCAGATCCAAGACCAACCCCTCCACGCCTCCAGATCCAAGACCAAGCCCTCCACGCCCCAGATCCAAGACCAAGCCCTCCACGCCTCCAGATCCAAGACCAAGCCCTCCACGCCCCCAGATCCAAGACCAACCCTCCACGCCCCAGATCCAAGACCAAGCCCCCCCACGCCTCCAGATCCAAGACCAAGCCCTCCACGCCTCCAGATCCAAGACCAAGCCCTCCACGCCTCCAGATCCAAGACCAAGCCCTCCACGCCCCCAGATCCAAGACCAACCCCTCCACGCCTCCAGATCCAAGACCAACCCCTCCACGCCTCCAGATCCAAGACCAAGCCCTCCACGCCTCCAGATCCAACACCAAGCCCTCCACGCCTCCAGATCCAACACCAAGCCCTCCACGCCTCCAGATCCAAGACCAAGCTCCACGCCTCCAGATCCAAGACCAAGCCCTCCACGCCCCAGATCCAAGACCAAGCCCTCCACGCCCAGATCCAAGACCAAGCCCCTCCACGCCCCAGATCCAACACCAAGCCCTCCACGCCTCCAGATATAACACCAAGCCCCCCCACGCCCCAGATCCAACACCAAGCCCTCCACGCCTCCAGATCCAAGACCAAGCCCTCCACGCCCCAGATCCAAGACCAAGCCCTCCACGCCCAGATCCAACACCAAGCCCTCCACGCCCCAGATATAACACAAGCCCTCCACGCCTCCAGATCCAACACCAAGCCCTCCACGCTCCAGATCCAAGACCAAGCCTCCACGCCCCAGATCCAAGACCAAGCCCTCCACGCCCCAGATCCAACACCAAGCCCTCCACGCCTCCAGATCCAAGACCAAGCCCTCCACGCTCCAGATCCAAGACCAAGCCCTCCACGCCCCAGATCCAAGACCAAGCCCTCCACGCCTCCAGATCCAAGACCAACCCCTCCACGCCTCCAGATCCGGAGACCAAGCCCTCCACGCCTCCAGAGGGTGGCCCCCCAAAGCTGCATCCCAAATCCCCAGTGGTGCCACGATTCCGGGACTCAGGAATGCATTTAGCATCACCGCAGACGGGGATGAGACATTGCTGGTGATTGCTCTTGCTCCCCTTAGCTCCCTGAAAAGCGAAACTCTGGATACACACACCCACAGCCCGGGGCCCTTGTTCCGGCTCACACGTATGGACACATGCACTAACATGTGTGTACATGTGTGTACAGCTGTGAGAGCCACTTGGCTATGTTAGACAGGCTTCATGATGGGCGGGTCCCCCCTCTGCTTTGGGGCCCTTTGCTATTGCACAACTGTGGACATCTGGGCCTTATCAGTGCGGGTTGTAGCTGGGGACTCACAAAACAAGGAGTCTCGGGTTTATGAGCCTGTCACCAGCTCTGGGCTACGGTTTTACGAGCGACTGTGATGGGCAAGAAACGGGTTTGGAGCAAATAAAGTTTGGAACAGGACTGTGTGAGTGTGTGTGTCTGTATGCATGCATGAGTGTGAATGTGTGAGTTGTGTGTGGTGTCTACTTGAGTGCGTGTTATTGGGTGTCTGTGAGTGGGTGTGTGAATTGTGTGGGTGTGTGTTGTACTGTGTGAGTATGTGTGTGACTTGTGACTGGGTGTGTGTAGTGTCTGTGTGTCAGTATGTGTGTGAGTGTGAGTTTTGTGTGTGTGTTTGAGTTGTGTAATTGTGTGGGAATGTGTGGGAGAGTTTGTGTCTGTGTGAATTGTGTGAGTGTATGTGTAGTCGGTGTGTTACTGTGTGTGATGGTGTGTAAGAGTGTGTGTCCATTGTGTGTGTTGGTTGTGTGTATGAGTATTTGTGTGTGTGTTCACTTCTTAGGTTTTAGCCTCCTTCCCTTCCTTCCCTTCCTCCCTTCCTTCCTCCCTCCCTCCTTCTTTCCTTCCTTCCTTCCTTCCTTCCTCCTCCTCTCCTCCCTCCTTCTCTCTCCTTCCTTCCTTCTTTCCTTCCTTCCTTCCTTCCTCCTTCCTTCTTCCTTCCTTCCTCCTTCCTTCTTTCCTTCCTTCCTTTCTTTCCTTTCTTCCCTTTCCTTCCTTCTTCTCTTCCTTTCCTTCCTTTCCTTCCTTCCTTCTTTCTTCCTTTCCTTCCTTTCTTCCTTCCTTCCTTCCTTCTCTCCTTCCTTCCTTTCCTTCCTTCCCTTCCCTCTCCCTTCCTTTCCTTCCTTCCTTCCTTCTCTCCTTCCTTCTTTTTCTCCTTCCTTCCTTCTTTCCTTCCTTCCTTCCTTCCTTCCTTTTCCTTTTTCCTTCCTTTTTCTTTTCTTTCCTTCTTCTTTCTTTCTTTTCTTTCCTTTCTTTCCTTCCTCCCTTCCTTTCCTTTCCTTCCTTCCTTCCTCCTTTCCTTCCTTCCTCCTTCCTTCCTCCTTCCTTCCTCCTTCCTTCCTCCTTCCTTCCTTCCCTTCCTCCTTCCTTCCTCCTTCCCTTCCTTCCTTCCTTCCTTGCTCCCCTGTATCCCGTTATGCATAAAGACACATCCGCAGACTCATTGGTTCTATGCAGATTGGTCCTCTATAAACCCTTATTTGCATACCCAGTCTGATTGGCTCCCCACATCCCGTCATTTACATACAGACTCATCTGCAGTCTCATGGGTCAGATGTAATCTGATTGGTTCGCTATAAACCCTTATTTGCATACCCAGTCCGATTGGCTCCCCACATCCTGTCATTTGCATACAGACACATCATCCGAGTCTCATTGGTCGGATGCAACCTGATGCCTTTTTTGGGTACCACTTGGGATGCTCAGGGGTTGCTCCTGGCTCTG
>JAJIBD010036967.1:22500-25644 GCA_021461705.1 Cryptotis parvus
CTCGGCTCTGTGCTCGGGCTGACTCCCGGCTCTGTGCTCAGGGCTGACTCCCGCTCTGTGCTCGGGCTGACTCCGGCTCTGTGCTCGGGCTGACTCCCAGCTCTGTGCTCAGGGCTGACTCCCGCTCTGTGCTCGGGCCGACTGACTCGGCTCTGTGCTCAGGGCTGACTCCGGCTCTGTGCTCGGGCTGACTTCTAGCTCTGTGCTCAGGGCTGACTCGGCTCTGTGCTTGGGGCTGACTCCCGGCTCTGTGCTCAGGGCTGAATCCCCGGCTCTGTACTCGGGCTGGCTCCCGGCTCTGTGCTCGGGGCTGACCCCGGCTCAGTGCTCAGGGCTGACTCCCGGCTCAGTGCTCGGGGCTGACTCCCGGCTCTGGGCTCAGGGCTGAGTCTCGGCTCTGTGCCGGGGCTGACTCCCGGCTCTGTGCTCAGGGGCTGACTCTCGGCTCTGTGCTCGAGGCTGACTCCCGCCATGTGCTCGGGGCTGACTCTCGGCTCAGTGCTCGGGGCTGACTCCCGGCTCTGTGCTCAGGGCTGACTCCCGGCTCTGTGCTGGGGCTGACTCCCGCCCTGTGCTCGGGGCTGACTCTCGGCTCAGTGCTCAGGGCTTACCCCCCCGCTCTGTGCTCAGGGCTGACTCCCGGCTCTGTGCTCGGGGCTGACTCCGGCCTCAGTGCTCAGGCCTGACTCCCGCCTGTTCTCAGGGCTGACTCCTGGCTCAGTGCTTGGGGCTGACTCCCTGGCTCTGTGCTCAGGGCTGACTCCCACTCTGTTCTCAGGGCTGACTCCTGGCTCAGTGCTCAGGGCTGACTCCCGGCTCTGTGCTCGGGCTGACTCCCGTCTCAGTGCTCAGGGCTGACTCCTGACTCTGTACTCAGGGCTGACTCCCAACTCTGTGCTCAGGGCCCACTCCCCAGCTCTGTGCTCGTGGCTGACTCCCGGCTCTGTGAAAAAGAAAAGAAATGAAGAAAAGAAGGAAGGGGAAGGGAAGGAAAAGGCTCACCTAGCTTGGCTTGACACCCTTGGCTCCCAGGGGCAGCCTTGGACCCAGATGTCCAGCCTGGCTCGTGACATTTTCCTGCTAACTTTCTCTCTTCTCTCATTTCCCCAAGAGTCAAAGCGCCAGCTGCCTCCCCGCTCACCCTGTGTTCCCGCCGGTCCACTCACGCGACAAGGACAGGAGCCCTGGCCGGTCCCGCTCCGGTAACACCCAACGGCTGTCCCCCCACCTTTATACACCCCGCTCCATCCTCCGAGCTAGGGCATGGCCCCGCTCGAAGCTCCAAGTGTCCCCCCGTGGTCCGAGGGGCGAAATACACAAGTGTGCGATTTCGTGAGCAGCCAGGCGGTCCAGAGCGTCCAGCAGCTGGCCTGGTGTTGGGGACGAAAAGAGAAACGTGAGGAGAACCGGGCGATGGCCAAGGATACGACGCCTGTCCTGAGCACAGCTGCCCTGTAAGGGTGTGGTGTGGAGAGAAGGGAAGGGAGGTCGGGAGGGAGGGGGAGGAAGGGAGGAGGGAGGAAGGAAGGAAGGAAGGAAGGAAGGGAGGGAGGGAGGGAGGGAGGAAGGAAGGAAGGAAGGAAGGAAGGAAGGAAGGAAGGAAGGAAGGAAGGAAGGAAGGAAGGAAGGAAGGGAAGGAAGGAAGGAAGGAAGGGAAGGAAGGAAGGAAGGAGGGAAGGAGGGAGGAAGGAGGGAAGGAGGAAGTTAGGAAGGAAGGAAGGAAGGGAGGGAGGGAGGGAGGGAGGGAGGGAGGAAGGAAGGAAGGAAGGAGGGAAGGAAGGAAGGAAGGAGGGAAGGAAGGGATGAAGAAAGGAAGGAAAGAGGAGGAAGGAAGGGAGGGAGGGAGGAAGGAAGGAAGGAAGGAAGGAAGGGAGGAAGGAAGGAAGGAAAGGAAGGAAGGAAGGAGGGAAGGAAGGAAGGAGGGAAGGAGGGAAGGAAGGGATGAAGAAAGGAAGGAAGGAGGGAGGAAGGAAGGGAGGGAGGGAGGGAGGAAGGAAGGAAGGAAGGAGGGAAGGAAGGAAGGAGGAAAGGAAGGAAGGAAGGAAGGGAGGAAGGAAGGAAGGAAGGAAGGAAGGAGGAGGAGGAAAGAAGGAAGGGAGGGAGGGAGGAAGGAAGAAGGAAGGAAGGGAAGGAAGGAGGGAAGGAAGGAAGGAGGAGGAAAGGAAGGAAGGAAGGAAGGAAGGGAGGGAGGAAGGAAGGAAGGAAGGAGGGAAGGAAGGGAAGGAAGGAAGGAGGGAGGAAGAGAAGGAAGGAAGGAAGGAGGGAGGAAGGAAGGAAGGGAGAGAAGGAGAGAAGGAAGGGAAGAGGGAAGGAGGGAAGGAAAGAAGGAAGGAAGGAGGGGGAAGGAGGGAAGGCAGGAAGGAAGGAAGGGAGGGAGGGAGGAGAAGGAAATAGGGAAAGAAGGAAGGAAGGAAGGAAGGAAGGAAGGAAGGAAGGAAGGAAGGAAGGAAGGAAGGAAGGAAGGAAGGAAGGAAGGAAGGAAGGAAGGAAGAAGGTGGAAGGGGAGGAAGGAAAGAAAGGAAGGAAGGAAGAAAAGAAGGAAGGAAGGAAAGAAGGAAGGAAGGAAGGAAGGAATAAGTGAGAGAGGAAGGAAGGAAGGAAGGAAGGGAAGGAATAAGGGAAGAAAACAAAGACCGAATAAGAGGAAGCAAAAGGAGGAGGAGGGGAAGAGAAAGAGGAGAAGCAGGCGAAGAGGATGAAGAAGAGGAAGTAGAAGAGGAAGAAGCGGAAGAAGACAAACAAAGATGAGGAAGAAAACGAAAGAAGATGCAGAAGGAGTGGAGGAAGAGGAGGAGGATGAGGAGATGGGAGAAGGAGAGAATCACCACGGTGACTCCTGACCTCTTCATTGACGCGGTCACTCACCCACCATGGAGTCCATCTCCTGGACATTGTCCCCATAGAGTCCATGGCTGCTGGTCCCGATGAACTCATTGGTCGTGGCAGCGCGTGGACGTGGAGGAAGGAGAAGAAGAGAAGAAATGGACCTTCCCTGGTTCCTGCAAACACACCAGCCATTGGCGTTCACACTTGACCGTGTCTCCCGCACGCAACAACGCCAAGCCTTGGCTCTGTCCACTCTGTCCTCGGTCACACAGAGAGGAAGCAACACATAGTGTGTCCTTCGTTACACTGGCCTGTCCC
>JAJIBD010036972.1:0-15879 GCA_021461705.1 Cryptotis parvus
TACAGATGGATTTACTAATCATTTCTGCCAAACCTTAGAGAGGATCTAGTACCTATACTTCCTTAGTACCTATACTTCCTAAGTTCTTCCAGAGAACCAAATAAGGTAGAATTCTTCCTAAAAACTTCTAGTAAGACCAGCATTACCTTAAATACCAAAGAAGACAGAAACATTATTTAAAAAAAGAAAATTATAGACCCATATTCCTGGTGAACATCACTTCACTTGGTTTCCTATAGATCATCGACTCGAGCAGGCACCTGTAACATCTCAATATGTCCTGGCACATGAGATAGCCCTAAGGGCATCTGCCCGCTCCAGGAATATAAAGAGCCTCAAACCATTCCGTCAAGTCATGGGAATGAGGTCTATAATTGTTACTGGTATTTGGCATGTCAAATACGACTCAGGTAGCTTGCCCGGATAGATATAAAAATTCTCAACAGGGTCATAGTGAAAAATTAAACTATCAAAAGTATCATTTGTCATCACCAAGTAGTATTATTTCCAAGGATGTAAGAATGTTTCAATATGAGCAGATCAGTTCATGTGAAATACCACATCAGTAAAAGGAGTTTTAAATATCGCGGATCATACCCAGTACAGGCATTTGATTAGATCCCAAATATTTATGATAAAATTTCTTAAGAAAATGGAGATTGAAGGAACTTTTCTCAAACTCTGTATTTCGAACCCACAGCTAATTAAAAGAAAGAAAATAAACTGAAAACCTTATAAATTCAAGCACAAGATACTCATTTAGGAAGTGATCATTGATGTCAAAAGAGGGCTTCAGCAGGGGGATACCCTCTCACCAAAACTTCAGCGCCACCCTCAAGAATGCTGACAATTAGAATGGGAAGGAATGGGAGTGAAGATAGATGGCCGGCAACTACACCACCTCCGCTCGCTGATAACATCATTCTAATAACACCAAGTATTAGCCAAGGCACAAATGCTGGCTGACTTCGACCATGAATGGAAAGATAGGTCTACAGCTGTATCTCAACAAAACAATGTTCATGAAAAATGAAGTAGTTTTAGTGGACCAATGATTGTCGAAAGTCTATTACAATCCACAACATGTAAGGGGGAGGGGGGGGAGAAGAGTGGGGAGGGTATCAGGGATATTGGTGGTGGGAGGTGGGCACTGGTGGAGGGATGGGTGCTGAAACACTATGACTTTATTTTTTTAATTTTTTATTATTATTATTATTATTATTTTTTGCTTTTTGGGTCACACCCGCGATGTTCAGGGGTTTCTCCTGGCTCTGCACTCAGGAATTACTCCTGGCGGTGCTCAGGGGACCATATGGGATGCCGGGATCGAACCCAGGCCGCATGGGCCGGCTGCGCAGAAAGGCAAATGCCTTACCCGCTTGACTATCGCTCAGGCCCCACTGTATGACTTTAAACCCAAACATGAACATTTTTGAATTGTCAAAAATAAATTAAAAAAAAGAAGTAGTTCCAGAGGCCCCATTCACTCTCAGCGGAACAAATATCTCTGAATGCAGCAGTTATGTGTACTTAGGTCGAGAACTCAACATGATGAATGACCTAAAACCTGAGCTGCGCCGGAGGAAGAGAGCGTCATGGAATGCCTTCAAGAGCATCAAGAAATAGCTAAAAGAATAAAGAATCTCTGGCTCTGGGCACATCTCTTCAACTCCTACCATTCTCCCTGCATTAACATATGCCTCAGAGACCCTATGAAAGCAGGATGAGAATGCTATTCGGTCTCCCAAAGAGGAATCGAAAAGAACTATGCTTGAATATCATGCCTCACTAACATGAGAGAAGGAATCTGGAGTTTGGACTTTTGTCGACTATTCAGAGTGAGGGATTCTTTCTCGCTTGCCAAGGCATCGAAAATCAGATGGGCTGGACATGTAATGCGATTTGGAGACAACCGCTAGACTAGAGCCGTTACTGACTGGATCCCACGGGATGTCAAAAGATCATGTGGCCGCCCACTTACAAGATGGTCAGACTTCTTTGTCAAGACACTGAACGAATGATTTGAGGCTCTTCGTATTCTTGGAGGAAGTAGATGCCATTGGGCTACTCTGGCACGTGATAGGGTCAAATAGAAACATTACTGGCACCCACTTGAGCAAATCGAATAATGGGATATAAAATGATCATTGTAAAAAATCCTGGTACCGCAGTTAGTTGAGGCGGGGGTTAAAATTGGAAATAAAGGGCTTGGACAATAGTACAGTGGGTAGGGTGTTTGCCTTGCATGTGGTCGACCTGGGTTCAATCCCTGGCATCCCATATGGCCCCACCGAGCACTGCTAGGAGTAATTTCTGAGTGCAGAGCCAGGAGCAACCCCTGAGCATTGCCAGGTGTTTCCCAAAAAGCAAAATAAAATAAAATTGGAAATCAGGCCAATCAACTGTAGATGACTCACTGTTAGCAAACTCTAAAGATGCTATCCCACAACTTTTTCAGAAACAGTAATCTTACTTATATAGTGTAGTGGCAGGCTCTACTATGCTACTAAACTACTCTGTTGCTTTTTAATATGCAGTAATGACATAGACATTTAAGAACGACATGTATATAATTATGTTCAGAAAAATATTAAGTACCAGAAAATCAACAAAAGGGGTGAAAGTGATAAAAAGAAAGGCATTGGAGAGATAAGCCCATTGGCCTGGGTGCGCACAGAGACCCAAGTTGGATCCCAAGCACTACATAGTGTTTGGTCCTCAGAGTACCACCAGGAACAACTTACAAGCACAGAGCATGGAGTATAGTCCCTGAGCAGTACCGCCTGTGGCCCCCAAATCAAAATGAATGAATCTATAAATTATAAATAAATAAAACTCACGCAGTGGAAGAATTAATAGTTAAAATGATCAGCCTACCCAAAGAACTATAGGGTCCAGTCCACCCCCACCAAAATTCCCTTGGTTTTCAAGGTAACAGAACAAATAAACTGTGTTTAGAGGTATAAGAGTCCCTGAATAGACAAAGCAGTTTTGAAAAAAATATGAGGGACTTTGCTTTCTTTTTTTTTTTAATTAATTTTTTTAGGTCACACCCATTGATGCTCAAGGTTTACCCCTGTCTCTGCACTTAGGTATTACTCCTGGTGGTGCTTGGGGGACCGCTTTGGACGCTATAGGTTGAACCTCCATCATCATGCAAGGCAAATAGTCTCCCTGCTGTACGATTGCTCCAGCCCCAGACTTTTGTATTTTCTAGACCATAAATTATACTATAAAGCTGAGTGAAACTGTGTTATTGGAGTGAAGACAGATTTTCAAATCATTGGAATAAAATTGAGAGTCCAGGGATAAGCCCTCAGCTTTCCGGTTAATTTATGACAAAGTGATTGATTGATTCAAGGAAAGTTTCTTCAATAAATGGTGTTGGGAAACTTGTTAGCCTCATTGAGAAAAAATATGAATCTATCTCGTGCCCAAAACAATTTATTATGGATCAAAGATAATATTTGGCCCGAACCATAACATTGAGGAAACATAGGCTTTTTCATGATATTGTCTTCAGTGACATATTTGATAATTCTATACCTTGGGAAAGAAAACAAAAGTGAATAGGACTACATCAAACAAAAAATAAGTTTCCAGACTTGGGGCCTCAGAGATATTTCCAGCTGGTAGGGTACTTTTTGTTTTGGTACACGGCTCACCCGTACCACTGGTCTTATTGGACTGAGCACTGCTAGGTGTGACTACCAAACCAGTTTCCGCATTGTTAAAGGAACTGACTAAAATTAAAAAGACAACAATAGTCCAGCGGGTAGGGTATTTGCTTTGCATGTGGCCAACCTGGGTTCACTCCCCAGCATCCCATATGGTCTCCCGAGCACCGCCAGGAGTAATTCCTGAGTGTAGACCCAGGACTAACCCCTGAGCATCGCCAGATGTGACCTCTGCCCCCACCCCCCAAAAAAAAAAAAAAGACCACAGTACTAAATAGGGTAAAATATTCACACACCATCACTTGCCTTGATCACTTGACATCCCGTTATTCGTCGATTTGCTCGAGCGGGCGCCAGCAATATTTCATTTGACCCTATCACATGCCAGTGTAGCCCGTACACTGGCACGCACCTGCACACCTGATAAAGTGCTAATAGCCTATCTATAAAGCACTAATAAAAGCAATAGAAAATAAATGCTGAACAGACCTTTACCTAAAGAAGACATTGATGCATTCACAACTAACAGGTATATTAAAGTTTTTTCATCCATACCATAATAGAAATACAAACCATAATGTCAATGTGATAACACCTCACACCTTTGAGGATAGACTGACATATCTATCTTGGAAAAATAGGCTTTGCTGGTGAACATGTAGTGAGCAATAAATCCTTAGTTACGTTGGTCTGACTGTACCTCGCTCATTCTATAGGGACATAGAATGAAACCTCAACAAACTAAGATCCAGCAGTGCCCTTGGCGTCTTTCTCCCAAATGCAAAACCTTTCTCCCCAACGCAAAACTTTTCTTCCCTCCCCGTCCCCCTTTGCTTTTTGGGTCACATCCGCAATGCAGGGTTACTCCTGGCACTGCACTCAGGAATTACTCCTGGCAGTGCTGGGTGATCATATGGGATGCTGGGGATCGAACCTGGGTTGGCTGTGTACAAGGCAAATGCCTTGCCCACTGGACTATTGCCCCGCCCCAAACACAAAAACATTGACTCAGAAAAATACACACATACCTATATTCATTGTAAATCTATTAAACTAAAATCTGGAAACAGCCCTTGTGCCTAACAGATGAGTCAAGAAGGAAATTGTAGATTTGTAGTGAGTGGGTTATTTCTAATAACCCACTCACTATTGCTAATACATGGATAGAATTAGAAGGGGTCATCTTAAGCAAAGTCAGTCAGGAGAAAGACAAATACTGAATGACTTCACTCATGGATTATAAGTAATGTTAATGGAATAGTGACTAGTGAAAGCAAGCCTTGAAATTCTGCTTTTTATATAGCAGTTGGCTACGCATGGGGGGGGGAGGTGTAGGGGGTGGTATGGACAGGGCAGTGATGGATGGTGTGGGCGTGGTGCAGTAGCATTGTAATGATACAACTCTATTAAATAGTCCTGCTTCAACTGTTTTAGAAACAGTTTCAGCTCTTAAAATTTTGTATAGTGCCGCAGGTTTACGTGTAGTTTATTTCTACTGTATTACAAATGCCTCGAATTTGAAAATGTCCAAACTGCTGCCATGTTGTTCTTCTGTTTGCATTGTAACTGCCTTTGTCTTTAGAGTTGTTTTTAGTAGTAGGTATACTTGTTGAATCAGTTGTTGATCTCTTGAATTGTAACTTTGAGTTTTTTCATTCAAGCCGTTATTAATGGCTCAGGAGGTTGTGTGTGTGTGTGTGTACATTTGTTTACTATTTTTGTTGACCTCAGCCTGTGTATAGATTGACAAGAACTAGTTAAATGTTTTACAAGGGCTTTATATCTTGAGATGGGTTAGGCAGATATGGGCAGTGCAACATAGGTTGCTTCTGCAGTGATTCTCAGGGAGTCAGATAGTGCCAGCGGCCGAAAAACTTGGGTTCCAGCCTGCAAAGCATGTACTCTGGCCCTTTCTGTAGTATTCGCTTCCATTGATGCTCTGGTTTGGAGTGAAGGAAAATGAGTTTTGTTGTTGATCATATTAAAGGAAGCATCACTTACTAATTGTGAAAAGTGAGACCTTGGGGAAAAAATAACACGCTTGAGTAGCTTTAGAAAATCTTGATCGTTTCATCAGTTTTGATCATTTTGGAAGATCAGGTAATCTAAATCAGCTTCTTTTTCAAGCAGCCCCCTCCCCCGAATATCCCAAACCGCCACAGGTAAAAATCACATAAAGGGGTGGGGTCCATAACATGAAGATTAGGGAGGGAAAGGTCACAGGAAGGGAACAAGTCCGAAGGGGGGCACAGTTGGAAATAGGTTGAAAAACATTGGTCTAG
This sequence comes from Cryptotis parvus, assembly GCA_021461705.1. NCBI lineage: Eukaryota > Metazoa > Chordata > Mammalia > Eulipotyphla > Soricidae > Cryptotis > Cryptotis parvus. The sequence continues at coordinate 5,960 of JAJIBD010036972.1, forward strand.
CTTCCATATGTCTGAGGAGATGTCCGTGAATTTGTAGCCTCAAATTCTTGTATATTTGGCAGTTACCATGGCTGACTATGAGTTAGGGTGGCCACAGATTTCTGAATTGTTGGTTCTGAAGCGCTTAAATCACTTCTGGGAGGTGGGTTCAATGGAAAGGTTATTATGATACTTCTTAAAACTTGTATTACTGATTTTGAAGTGGGGCATATTGTGACTCATGTTTATTTTGTCTTTTAGCATTATCTGCATACCAGAGGTACTACAGTTTACAGTCTGACTACTGGAAGGTTAGTGTAATTTGCTTGCCTGTATTTTGCTTGCCTCTGGGACACATCACTGCTATTTATAGTTAGATGAGTTGTGTTGTCTTATGTTCCCCTTACACCACCACCTTTCTTAATGTTGAGAATATTTTAGGCATAGGGTGAGTAAAAATGAGTATCCTTTTTGTTTGTGCTATCATAAATCAGGTCACTTGACAATTTTGAGTGTGGGAATTTAAAAATAAGCAAAACTAAATAGCTACAAAGCTATTCCTTTGGGTTGTTACTTTTAAAAAGAATCAAATTGATAAATATGAAAGAAGGTTATTTGGAACATTATAGTTAGCCTTTCTTGCTCTACTGTCTGTTTCTAATTGGAGCTCTGAGGAGTCAAATTAGCATTTATTAAAAGAAAGAAGATTATTAGCACATAATGATGAATCATCTTCCTTCTTGGTTTAAGCAGTGCTTATGATTACCTGGGCAGGTAATCTTTCATAACGTTATTTAATTTTAAGAATGTTAATACATTCAGTGCAATTTTTTGTTGGGGGTGGTGTGTGTTTATGTGTATTTTAGGGCCATGCCTGGTGGTGCTCAGGTCTTACTCCTGGCTCTTAGGGACTGGTCCTGGCAGGGCTTAGGGCACACTGTGCCAGGGACCGGGGATAAAACCCAGTTTGACCTCATGCAGGACAAGCACACTACCCACTCTACTTTCTGGGCGGATTTCTATTTTCTATTTCAGAACTTTTAGGAGGTTTTTTTCTTTCTTATTTTATCATGATGAATATATCTAGCTCATTTAAAGGGAAAACTGTATAACATATAATTTAAAGTTAATCTGCTATATGTAATTCAGTGATTTTTAGTAGCTATCCAGAGATTTCTATCTTATTTTACGGCATGTCCATTTTCCCATAGTGGAGTTTCATACCCCACTGTAGGAATTGCTATGCTGCTTTCCATATCTTTTGTAGTTAATGGATATTGCATATGATGAAAGTATATGTAACCTTTCGTGATTGATGGATAGTACCATTTTATTTATTCATTTCTCAGTTGTCAGGTATTTTAGATGTAGCTTTTTGGCAGCAATGCAGCTGTGAACATTTTCATACACCATTTCTATGGAGGTATATATTTTTTTTGGGTAGATAATCAGGAGTGCTATTGGTGATTTCAGAGTAAATCTGTTTGATATTTTGTAAAAACTACCCAAACTGTTTGGGAGTAGCTCTACAACTCTGTATTCTCACCAGCAATTTGTGAGGGGTACAGTTTTACATATCCTTGTCAGCACTTGAGACTATCTAGTTTTTGAGTGTGGCTATCTTAATGGGAAGGAAGTTTCTTCTTTGGGTTTTATTTGCATTTTCTTGATGTGTTGAACATCTTTTACTTTTTTAAATTTATAGTTATTGTACTAGCCACAGGACTCTAAAAAATTTTTTTTAAGGGGCCTACAGTGGGTAGTAAGGGGGCCTACAGTGGGTAGGCACTTTTGTATGTGACCAACTGGTATTTGATCCCTTAGAACCCCATATGGTCTCCAAGCTCGCCAGGAGTGCTCCCTGAGCTCAGGACCAGACCTTGCCCATTTTACCTATTTCTCCAGCCCTTTCTTTCATTTATTGTTAACATTGACTGTGGCAACCCTTCACCATGCTGAGCTTCCTGTTTGAGTAGTTTGGGTATATTCAACTTCCAGTTACTGTGTATAAGTGCTCTGGTTATGATACTATATAGATATTCAGTAGTTTTTTCCATAATTATTTTAAAGTTTTTTTTTTTAATATTATGTTATACTTGGGCTGGAGCGATAGCCCAGCGGGTAGGGCATTTGCCTTGCATGCGGCTGGCCTGTGCCGCCTGGGTTCGACCTCTGGCATCCCATATGGTCACCCGAGCACCGCCAGGAGTAATTCCTGAGTGCAGAGCCAGGAGAAATCCTGAGCATTGCCGGGTGTGACCCAAAAAGCAAAAAATAAAATAAAATAAAACCATTATGTTATACTAATCCAAATTTTGTTTAATCATGCAGTGGTTGAGCAAATTGCTAGATACTTTTCTCGGTGTTTTATCTACTTCACTTTAAGTATTTTATGTTTATAATTTTATTTGATTCCTTCAAACAGCTCTGTAAAATTGAGATCAGTTAACTTATTTCAGTGAATTCTACCTGTCTGATAGCCTCTCCAGAAAGATTTTTTTTTAAATTACTATTCAGTGAGTGCTATGCAGCTTTGGAAGAAAATGTCTGTTCTAGTACTGTAAGTGTGGGCTTGAAGATTAATGAGGTGTAGCAAATTCTTTGCTATATTATTAGAAGTAGGAAAACTCTTACATACCCAACAGATATTTCAGGCTGTACTAAGAAAGCTGACTCAGTATGTTGAGGCAGTAAAGTACTGATTTATTTGGTGAAAAGTATGTAACAGATTAGTTAAGGCTGTAAAGATTGGCTTATTCAGTAAATGTTTTCTGAACATTACTTTGCCATAGGGATCAAAAGAGACTAGGGTTCTATTTACTATTAACAAACTCATTTTCTATGGAGGAGATAAGACGTATCTGTAATCGATGTGGATATTCATGTGGAAATAACATTAGGAAACCTAATTTTATTTGAGCATGGGAACATGTCAAATAGTATTTCTAGAAGAAAAAGTTAGACATGAGTTCATGATTGGATAGAATTGGCCAGATTGAGAATGGGGTTGAAGGAAAGATAGTGTTTTCCCAGCAGAGGAAGCAATCATGTTTAAAGTCAGAGAAGAGTGCAGGAGCCCATTCTATTCTTAGATCTCTGTTATTCATCTTGATAGAAGTTTAGACTATAAGATTGGAAAAAAATTGAGCAAGGTCAGAAGAACCCTTGCTGTCGTTCTCCCCCACCCCACCCTCCTGTGGATCACACCTGGCAATGCTCAGAGGTTACTTCTGGTTCTGCACTCAGGAATTACTCTTGTGGTGCTAGGAGACCATATTGGATACCGGGTTCCAACCTGGGCCAGCCACGCGCAAGGCCACCACTCTACCCGCTGTACTATCACTCCAGCCCCTAAAAACCCTTGTTAAGTCAAGACTCGGTTGTACTTACCAGATTTAGAGGGGTTGGTTTGCAGTGAGAGATACATTGGCGCTTCCTGGAGATGATGGCCTTTAAAATGAATCTTGAACAATGGGTAGAATTTATATGCAGGCAGAGTTGGGGATTAATATTTCCTAGAAGGGGGAAATCTGAACTATCAGCAGATTAAGGATGTTAGGAGAATGTTAGAAAATGTTCTGAATGCAGAAATGACCCCCAGTAAATTAATTTCCACCATACTCAAATTTTCACCATACTCATATTTCGCTACCACCTTCCTCAGATTATTACCCAAATTGGTGAAAGCGCTTGCTTGGTTGTTATTTGCTGTTAGTCAGCCATGCTCCTGTTTCCATCTCCTACACAGCAGATGTCTTTCAAATTTTGTCTTTCGTGTAGAACATTTTATGACTATGAGCTAGCTACTTTTGCATTATGAATATCTCTGTTCTCTCCATCCTCCACCCTCTGCACACACTAGATTGTCTACTTAATGAGAGGAGTGAAGTATATTTCAATCAGTTTAATTTGCTCAAACCCCCACCCCCCCCCCCCCCCCCCCCCACACACATTGTTTTGAGGGGCCACAGCCAGTTGTGCTCAGGGATCACTACTGGTGATGCTAAGGTTAGCATATGGGGCACCTGGGATCAAATGTGGGTCAGCTGCATGCAAGTCAGAGTGCCTTGCCTGCTGCAATCTCTCCACCCCCATGGTTAACCTTTGAGTATTGTGTCCGACACAGTAAATACACAGTTTATTATGGAAAATGATGATACTTTTTTTTAAATTTTGTTTTGGGGTCTTACTCTGTGGTTCTCAGAGGCTGCTGCTTCTCATTGCTCAGAGATCACTCATAATGATCAAGGGCCCATGATGTTAGGATTGAACCGGGAGTTCAATCAAAGCATGTATTCATTGTGTTCAACTAATTCTTAAGACTGTGCAAGTGATCTTAATTATTAAAAAGAGTATCAACAGTTTTTGAAGAAATAAGAGTTAATTAATTAATTTATTTTTTGGGTCCATTTTGGGCTTTAAACATCACTGAATTCTCTTCCTTCAGTGACCCAGAGCAGGTGAGATATTTGCTTTCATTAACTCACATTTCGGGCAAGATGATGTTTATGATTGTTCTGGCATTGTTTCATAAGCTCCACAGCAGGATCCAGTCCCAGTTGCTCACAGCTCATGATCAGCCAAACTACTTTTTTAACTTCCTTGCCTCCCACCTCCCTTTACCACCAACATTCCTTCACTGGTGTTTCTTAGGGTAATTTTTATTTTTTCCTTTTTGGGTCTTACCCGCAATGCTCAGGGGTTACTTCCTGGCTGTGCACTCAGGATTTACTCCTGACAGTGCTTGGGGGACCATATGCCATGTGGGATGCTGGGGATAGAACCCGGTTGGCCACGTGCAAGGCAAACACTTACCTGCTGTGCTGTCGCGCCCGCTCCTCTTAGGGTAACTTTTCCAAATAAGCTATTTGAGCTAAAACTTCATCTTTGGGTCTGCCTTTAGGGATATGCAACTCACCAGAGTATGTTAAGGATTTCATTCTTTTTTTTTTTTTTTTTTTTTTTTTTTTTTTGCTTTTTGGGTCACACCCGCATGCTCGGGGTTACTCTAGCAGTGCTTGGGGACCTTATGGAATGCCAGGATTTAACCCAGGTCGGGTCCAAGTAAGGCAAACACCTTACCACTGTGCTATCACTCCAGCCCAAGGATTTCATTCTTTTTAATAGTTTGATTTTCATTCATTCATTCATTCTTTTACTTTTGTAATGTAGGTTTCTAGAAATCTGGTTGCAGGGATCATTGTGAATTCTTTATTGTTTTCAGGTGAAGAGAGGAAGTAACTATTCAGTTGTTACTTGTATGTAGGTCAGAGTAAGTTTGGAGTAAGATGTCTGTGTTTTACACTGCAAAGAGAATTGTAAAGTTCAAAATGATTATGGCTAAGCTGCTTTTTTTTGTGTTTTGTTTCTTTCTTTTTTTTTTTTTCTTTTGGGCCACACCCGCAATGCTCAGGGGTTTCTCCTGGCTCTGCACTCAGGAGTTACCCTCGGTGCTCAGGGGAACAATATGGGATACGGGGGATGGAACTCTTGCTGGCATGGGCCGCGTGCAAGGCAAATGCCCTATCCGGCTGGGCTACCGCTCTGGCCCCTGTGTTTTGTTTCTTCACTTTGTTCCATACCCTGCAATGCTCAGGAACCAGATGTGGTGCTGGGGTTGAACCTGGGTCAGCTGCATGCAAGGCAAGCTCCTACCTAGTGTACTATCCCGCCCCTTGACTGAGTGGACTTTTTATACTGTGATTTTTTTTAATTTTAACATTTGTCTAGGCTTATATTATGCATTTCCTTTGATTTTACAACCTAGCTTGCAAAGAGAAGAATATAGGATAGTATAGTATAAGTTTTTTCCTATTTTGGAATATATTTTCTGTTGATCTGTTGTAGAGTTTTTGTGGTAAGTTTTCATTTCAGGACAGGTTTGATTGCAAAAGAGAATATCTTTTCCAAGTTGTTTGGATTCTGTGACATTCGCTGACTCATTACCGCTACTTTGGTGTTTAAAAAGTACTGTAAATATATGGTGTGCAGGATAGAATTTTGACATTTTAAAACATGTTACACTACCACATTCTGTACTTCATGCTTAGATATAAATTCCTTTCTTAAATCTTTTTCCCCCTTCACAGAATGCTGCCTTTTTATATGGTCTTGGTTTGGTCTATTTCCATTACAATGCATTTCAGTGGTAAGTAGACATAAAATTAACTTGTAGTAAATCATGTTTTTTTGTTCTTGTATTTTGTGTTTGGTTTATTGTCTGTTTTATAAATAAATCTTTTAATGTCAAATAAACCTACTTTTTAGCAATCTTTATAGTTGATGCCCAGCAGGATCTAGTTCTTTAATCTACATTGTTCCTTTAGTGATACTGACCCGGTTTAGATTATTAGAGCTGCATGTGTTCCTAAAAAACATTACACAGTTACTAAAATTACTAAAGAAGGCTAATTTTAGGAAGCATTTGGGATTTCAGTCGCTCATTATGGACCCACAAGTCCCCAGTTTATTTGAACTGGTAAAGGACTGCTTTCCGTCTCAAAATCTGTGGATAAATGATTTATGATTCCATCTTCCTTCCTTCCTTCCTTCCTTCCTTCCTTCCTTCCTTCCTTCCTTCCTTCCTTCCTTCCTTCCTTCCTTCCTTTCCTTCCTTCCTTCTTCCTTCCTTCCTTCCTTCCTTCCTTCCTTCCTTCCTTCCTTCCTTTCCTTCCTTCCTCCTCCCTCCCTCCCTCCCTCCCTCCCCCCCTCCCTCCCTCCCTCCCTCCCTCCCTCCCTCCTCCCTCCCCCCCTCCCTCCCTCCCTCCCTCCCCTCCCCCCTCCCCCCCCCCCCTTAGATATGATTGCCACCATTTCCTCTGTTCCAGCATGTGTGCATGCACACATACATACATACACACTATCACTTTGCAACTTCTAATGATTAATCATCAGATTATAAATTCTTAGTTATTTTTTCCTATTAAATAGAATAATGGTACTACATTACTATTGTTATGGCCTTTCTCCCAGTGCTGTTTCTCTGTATACCAGATGTGGTTAGCATTCTCCAGAATTTTGAGTTGATGGTATTTTTGGTCTCACCACAGCCACCTCAGGATGCTCTTAAGCTTCTTTGGTAATGATTTCTTATTCATTTGTTTATGTATGTTGAATTTCTTACAACTTCTACTTTATAAATAATGTCATGATCAAATTAAATAATTGACATTTTATAAATCATAAAACTCTAAATTGCCTTAAATTTTGGAAATGTTTCTCACTTGTATTTTCCACTAATTTAAACTGAATGAGTGCTATGAGAGTGCACTGAAGGTTGTGGTCACAGGCTGTGTCTCTGTCCATATACCTCCTGCTTGGTACAATAAACATTTCCTGTGTTCATTGGTACTGATCTGAGAGTACTGGGTTTAGCCACTGAGCTTCCCTGAATATGAAACTTGAGACTTGGGTAGGTAATGCTTTCTTTTGTTCCTTTGACTCTATGCCTGCTTTTTCCTCTTTGTTTTTGATCATCCTGGTTATTTTTATTATGCATAGAAACACTGCATTGCTAGAAAATACCTGTTTGTATATAGATTATTTTAGTCATTTGGATCATATTTGTAAACGCAATGAAACTATAATTTATTTTTATAAAAGCTTAGTTAATACTTAGCTTTTTATAAAGAAGCTTAGTTAATACTTTAACTGCTAAATGATAGCAGTTATCATTTATTTTTTATTGAAATTAAAAAACACAATTTTTAATTTTGGGGCCATACTCAGCAGTGCTCAGGATTCTTTTCCTGTTCTGCACTCAGGGATCATTCCTGTGGGACTCAGGGATTATATAGGGTGCCTGGAATTGAATGCAGGGTCAGCTGTATGAAAAGAAAGTATACTGTCTCGCTAGTCCTGAAAAACTCTTCTTTTGTGAGACCCATATGTGGTGGTGCTCTGATCAGAGGGGATGTTCCTGGGGATTAAATTTAGGACCTCTCACATGCCAGGCATTTAATTCGCCACATCCCTGACCTCAGTTCATAATATTTTAAACTAAGAATACATTAGGACTTACAGATTAGTTAAACTAAGAATAGATTAGTCTCTTTCTTAAAGATTGTGTTCACAGCATATCATACTTCCATGCTTGTGTTGTTTAGAAGTGTTCTTTAGAGATACTTAGTTTTAAAACCCTTAGTTTTGTAACAAGGTGTGTGTGTGTGTGTGTGTGTGTGTGTGTGAGCGCATGCACATGTGGCTGTCTTAAGTATTGTGAACTATTTAATAAATGCTCACATTCCCATCTAATATCTTCTGTTATATTCTGACTCCAGGTTTGAAGGTTTTCAAGTTGTTATTTTTTTCATTGTGTAGTTCTATACTTTTGTTGACTTAAGGAATAAAAGTGAACGATACAAGAATGATTCAGTGTCTGTGAATTAGTAAGTCCTCTCTGGGGTGTTGATTCTGTCCTGGTCATCACTTTCCTGCCTCTAGTTTTACTTCTGGTTGCTTCTAAAAAGAAATATCTTCTACCCCTGTCTGAATCCATACTGACTGTGTTTTTTCCTCTCTTGCTCAAAATGATCTTCGCAAACTGTCCATCCAACTTTCACTTGCTTCATTTACTTTGCTCTTCTCGAATAGGTACTAGAGTGATAGTACAGTTGGTAGGCACTTGCCTTGCACATGGTCATCCTGGGTTCAAGCCCTGGCACCCCATTTGCCAGGAGTGGCCCCTGATCACCAGAGTGTCACCCCAGAGTAATGAAGAGCTACAAATTCAGAGCATGGGAGATGATGGGGATTAAACCCAAGTCCTCCCACATGTAAGGAGTTGAGAATATGTAGACTGTTGGGAACTTTAAGTTTTTTAAGCTCTACTATTTGTATTTATTTGGCTTATTTATAGATAGGTATTGAATACTGGGCTCATGCTTCAAAAATATTAAATTGCACACTATTCTTTTGTGATTTGTTGAAATGTTTCTAGAAGAGTGTGGTATATCTGTTTTTGTATCAGCAGTTCAATCAGTCTGGGATGTTTCAACATACTCTTATTTTCGGTACATTTATAATTCAGGTAAAATTTGATACTTAATGGGGTCTATTAAATATAGCATCTTTATTTGTCTTGTCATTATGCTGCCCTTTTGCTTTTAGACTTTTAGACTTGTTTTTTCTGTCTTGCTTCTAGATCTTTGCAGTCATTTGGTCAGTTTTTCCAGTATTAGAGCTAAATCATTGGACTTAGCGCAATTATTCAGTGCTTCACTTCTACCTGTCTGTCTGTCTGTCTGTCTGTCTGTCTGTCTGTCTGTCTGTCTGTCCATCTATCTATCTATCTATCTATCTATCTATCTATCTATCTATCTATCTAAAAATACTTTGAGGGCTAGGGAATTATTTTATTTCTTTGCCTTTTGGGTCATACCTGGCAATGCTCAGGGTTACTCCTGGCTCTTTGCTCAGGAATTACTCCCTGGCGCGATGTCAGGAGACCATATGGGCTGCCGGATCGAACCCAGGTGGGCCACGGCAAGGCAAACGCCTACCCGCTGTGCTATCACTCCGGCCCTCACTTCTATTTATTAAGAAAAATCCTGGTATTAAAATAATTATTATGTTGATACCATATTAGGTCTCTGAGGTAGAAATAGGTTACAAAAGACAGTAAAGCTTATAATATGTTACAGTTTTTAATATTCCTTAGGATTTGTTTTCATAATATACTATCAAACCATTCTTAGGATATAGGAATATCTCATTTCTGTATATTGGAATGTATAAATGACTGCTTTTTCATGCAAACATGAACCTAATGTGGTTGTTATACTATTGATCCTGAGGCTGGTCTAGCTGGGATTCTGGCAAATATTGTTTTAATTTTTTGTTTGGCTGTTTGGCGTCAGAGAATGCAGGGTTCCTAGACAAAATCTGGGAGCAGGTACAGGGATCTCCCCCCCCAGGGATGGCAACCAGCAGACAAGGACTAG
>JAJIBD010036973.1:0-14480 GCA_021461705.1 Cryptotis parvus
ATCTCCTGAATGCGGCAGTTATGTGTGCCAAGAGCAACGAAACTCAACGCGATGAATGACCTAAAACCTGAGCCTGCGCCGGAGGAAGAAGGCGATCATGAAACCTTCAAGACGCCAGAAGAAAAGCAACAAAGAATAAAAAATCTCTGAAACTGGGCCATCTCTTCCAACTCTAACATTCTCCCTGCATTAACATATACACTCAGAGACTATTCAAAGCAGGATGAGAATGTTATTTGGTCTCCCAAAGAGGAATCGAAAGAACTATGCTTGAATATCAGCCACACTAACATGAGGAGAAGGGAATCTTAGTTTAGACTTTTGTCGACTATTCAGGTGAGGGATTCTAACACGTTTCCCAAAGGCGTCGAAAATCAGATGGGCTGGACATGTAATGCGAGTTGGAGACAGCCGCTAGACTGAACCGTTACTGACTGGATCCCAAGGATGACAAAAGATCATGTGGACGCCCACTTACAAGATGGGTCGGACTTCTTTGTCAAGACATGGGCGAATGATTTGAGGCTCCCGCGTGTTCTTGGAGAAAGCAGATGCCATTGACTGCTCTGGCGCGTGATAGAGTCAAATAGAAACATTACTGGCACCCACGCGAGCCGTCAGGGTTGGGACCTAAAATGATCATTATAAAAATCCTGGTACCGCAGTTGGTTGTGGCGAATTTAGAGTGAAAATAAAGGGCTTGGACAATAGTACAGTGGGTAGAGTGTTTGCCTTGCATGTGAGTCGACCTGGGTTCAATCCCTGGCATCCCATATGGCCCCACCGAGCACTGCTAGGAGTAATTTCTAAGTACAGAGCCAGGAGCAAAGCCTAAGCATTGCCAGGTGTTTCCCAAAAGCAAAAATAAAATAAAATTGGAAATCAGGCCAATCAACTGTAGATGACTCACTGTTAGCAAACTCTAAAGATGCTGTCCCACAGCTTTTTCAGAAACAGTAATCTTATATATAGTGTAATGGTAGGCTCTACCATCCTCCTAAGCTACTCTGTTGCATATAATATGCAGTAATGACATAGACATTTAAGAAGCACGTATATAATTATGGTCAGAAAAATACTGAAAGTACAAGAAAATAACTAAAAAAAAATAGAGAAAGTGATAAAAAGAAAGGCATTGAGAGATAAGCCCATTGGCCTGGGTGCGTGCAGGACCCAAGTTGGATCCCAAGCACTACATAATGTTTGGTCCTCGAGTACCACAAGGAACAACTGTACAAGCACAAGCATGGAGGTAGTCCCTGAGCAGTAAAAAGTGTGGCCCCCAAATCAAAATGAATGGATCTATAATTATAAATAAATAAAACTCACGCAGTGGAAGAATTAATAGTTAAAATGATCAGCCTACCCAAAGAACTATAGGGTCCAGTCCACCCCCACCAAAATTCCATGATTTTCAAGGTAACAGAACAAATAAACTGTGTTTAGAGGTAGGAGTCCCTAGAAATAGACCAAGCAGTTTAGAAAAAAAATATGAGGGACTTTGCTTCTTTTTTTTAATTGTTTTAGGTTCACCCCATTGATGCTCAAGGTTTACCCTGTCTCTCAGTAAGTATTACTCCTGAGGTGGTGCTTGGGGGACCGTTTTGGACGCTATAGGTTGAACCTCCATCATCATGCAAGGCAAATAGTCCCCCTACTGTACGATTGCTCCAGCCCCAGACTTTGTATTTCTGGACCATAAATTATACTATAAAGCTGGAGTGAAACTGTGTTATTGGAGTGAAGTTAGAGGATTTTCAAATCATTGGAATAAAATTGAGAGTCCAGGGATAAGCCCTCAGCTTTCCGGTTGAATTATGACGAAGTGATTGATTGATTCAAGGAAAGTTTCTTCAATAAATGGTGTTGGGAAACTTGTTAGCCTCATTGAGAAAAAATATGAATCTATCTGCAGTGCCCAAAACAATTTATTATGGATCAAAGATAATATTTGGCCCGGAACCATAACATTGAGGAAACATAGGCTTTTTTCATGATATTGTCTTCAGTAGATCACATATTTGATAATTCTATACCTTGGGTGAGAAGAAAACAAAAGTGAATAGGACTACATCAAACAAAAATAAGTTTCAGACTTGGGGCCTCAGAGATATTTCAGCTGGTAGGGTATGCCCTTTGTTTTTGCACACGGCTCCACCCAGTGTACCACTGGTCTTATTGGACTGAGCACTGCTAGGTGTGACTACCAAACCAGTTTCCGCATTGTTAAAGGAACTGACTAAAATTAAAAAGACAACAATAGTCCAGCGGTAGAATTATTTAGCTTTGCATGTGGCCAACCTGGGTTCACTCCCCAGCATCCCATATGGTCTCCCGAGCATGCCAGGAGGTAGCTTCCTGAGTGTAGACCCAGGACTAACCCGCTGAGCATCGCCAGAGTGACCTCTGCCCCCACCCCCAAAAAAAAAAAGACCACAGTACTAAATGGGGTGAAATATTCACACACCATCACTTGCCTTGATCACTTGACATCCCGTTATTCGTTGATTTGCTCGAGCGGGCGCCAGCAATATTTCATTTGACCCTATCACATGCCAGTGTAGCCCGCTACACTGGCATATGCACCTACACCTGATAAAGTGCTAATAGCCTATCTATAAAGCACTAATAAAAGCAATAGAAAATAAATGCTGAACAGACCTTTACCTAAAGAAGACATTGATGCATTCACAACTAACAGGTATTATAAAGTTTTTTTCATCCATACCATAATGAAATACAAACCATAATGTCAATGTGATAACACCTCACACCTTTTGAGGATAGGCGACATATCTATCTTGGAAAAATAGGCTTTGCTGGTGAACATGTAGTGAGCAATAAATCCTTAGTTACCGTTGGTCTGACTGTACCGCTCATTCTATAGGGACATAGAATGAAACCTCAACAAACTAAGATCCAGCAAAGTGCCCTTGCGTCTTTCTCCCAAATGCAAAACCTTTCTTCCCCCTAGCAAAACTTTTCTTCCTCCCCGTCCCCCTTGCTTTTTGGTCACATCCGGCAATGCACAGGAGCTACTCTGGCACTGCACTCAGGAATTACTCCTGGCAGTGCTGGGTAATCATATGGGATGCTGGGGATCAAAACCTGGGTTGGCTGTGTCACAAGGCAACTGCCTTGCCCACTGGACTATTGCTCCGCCCCAAACACAAGAAACATTGACTCAGAAAATACACACATACCTATATTCATTGTAAATCTATTAAACTAAAATCTGGAAACAGCCCTTGTGCCTAACAGATGAGTCAAGAAGGAAATTGGGGTATTTGTAGTGAGTGGGTTATTTCTAATAACCCACTCACTATTACTAATACATGGATAGAATTAGAAGGGTCATCTTAAGCAAAGTCAGTCAGGAGAAAGACAAATACTGAATGACTTCACTCATGGATTATAAGTAATGTTAATGGAATAGTGACTAGTGAAAGCAAGCCTTGAAATTCTGCTTTTATATAGCAGTTGGCTGCGCATGGGAGTGGGAGGTGTAGGGGGGGTGGTATGGACAGGGCAGTGATGGATGGTAAGTGTGGGCGTGGTGCAGTAGCATTGTAATGATACAACTCTATTAAATAGTCCTGCTTCAACTGTTTTAGAAACAGTTTCAGCTCTTAAAATTTTATGTGTAGTGCTGCAGGTTTATGTGTAGTTTATTTCTACTGTATTACAAATGCCTCAATTTGAAAATGTCCAAACTGCTGCCATGTTGTTCTTCTGTTTGCATTGTAACTGCCTTTGTCTTTAGAGTTGTTTTTAGTAGTAAGGTATACTTGTTGAATCAGTTGTTGATCTCTTGAATTGTAACTTTGAGTTTTCTCATTCAAGCTGTTATTAATGGCTCAGGAGGTTGTGTGTGTGTGTGTAATATTTGTTTTACTATTTTTTGTTGACCTCCAGCCTGTGTATAGATTGACAAGAACTAGTTAAATGTTTTACAAGGGCTTTATATCTTGAGATGGGTTAGGCAGATATGGGCAGTGCACATAGGTTGCTTCTGCAGTGATTCTCAGGGGAGTCAGATAGTACCAGCGATGAAAAACTTGGGTTCCAGCCTGCAAAAAGCATGTACTCCTGGCCCTTTCTGTAGTATTCGCTTCCATTGATGCTCTGGTTTTGGAGTGGGGGAAAATGAGTTTTGTTGTTGATCATATTAAAGGAAGCATCACTTACTAATTGTGAAAAGTGAGACCTTTTGGGGAAAAAATAACACGCTTGAGTAGCTTTAGAAAATCTTGATCGTTTCATCAGTTTTGATCATTTTGGAAGATCAGGTAATCTAAATCAGCTTCTTTTTCTCAAGCAGCCCCCCTCCCCGAATATCCCAAACCGGCCACAGGTAAAAATCACATAAAGGGGGTGGGGTCCATAACATGAAGATTAGGGAGGGAAAGGTCACAGGAAGGGAACAAGTCCGAAGGGGCACAGTTGGAAATAGGTTGAAAACATTGGTCTAGCTTCCATATGTCTGAGGAGATGTCTGGCCAATTTGTAGCCTCAAATTCTTGTATATTTGGCAGTTACCATGGCTGACTATGAGTTAGGGTGGCCACAGATTTCTGAATTGTTGGTTCTGAAGCGTTTAAATCACTTCTGGGAGGTGGGTTCAATGGAAAGGTTATTATGATACTTCTTAAAACTTGTATTACTGATTTTGAAGTGGGGCATATTGTGACTCATGTTTATTTTGTCTTTTAGCATTATCTGCATACCAGAGGTACTACAGTTTACAGTCTGACTACTGGAAGGTTAGTGTAATTTGCTTGCCTGTATTTTGCTTGCCTCTGGGACACATCACTGCTATTTATAGTTAATGAGTTGTGTTGTCTTATGTTCCCCTTACACCACCACCTTTCTTAATGTTGAGAATATTTTAGGCATAGGGTGAGTAAAATGAGTATCCTTTTTGTTTGTGCTATCATAAATCAGGTCACTCCTGACAATTTTGAGTGTGGGAATTTAAAAATAAGCAAAACTAAATAGCTACAAAGCTATTCCTTGGGTTGTTACTTTTTTAAAAAGAATCAAATTGATAAATATGAAAGAAGGTTATTTGGAACATTATAGTTAGCCTTTCTTGCTCTACTGTCTGTTTCTAATTGGAGCTCTGAGGAGTCAAATTAGCATTTATTAAAAGAAAGAAGATTATTATGCACATAATGATGAATCATCTTCCTTCTTGGTTTAAGCAGTGCTTATGATTACCTGGGCAGGTAATCTTTCATATCGTTATTTAATTTTAAGAATGTTAATACATTCAGTGCAATTTTTTGTTGGGGTGGGGTGTGTGTTTATGTGTATTTTAGGGGCCATGCCTGGTGGTGCTCAGGTCTTACTCCTGAGCTTCTTAGGGACTGGTCCTGGCAGGGCTTAGGCACACTGTGCCAGGGACCGGGATAAACCCCAGTTTGACCTCATGCAGGACAAGCACACTACCCACTCTACTCTCTGGGGGGATTTCTCTATTTTCTATTTCAGAACTTTTAGGAGGGTTTTTTTTCTTTCTTATTTTATCATGATGAATATATCTAGCTCATTTAAAGGGAAAACTGTATAACATATAATTTAAGAGTTAATCTGCTATATGTAATTCAGTGATTTTTTAGTAGCTATCCAGAGATTTCTATCTTATTTGGGCGGCATGTCCATTTTCCCATAGTGGAGTTTCATACCCCACTGTAGGAATTGCTATGCTGCTTTCCATATCTTTGTAGTTAATGGATATTGCATATGATGAAAGTATATGTAACCTTCGTGATTGATGGATAGTACCACATTTTATTTATTCATTTCTCAGTTGTCAGGTATTTTAGATGTAGCTTTTGGCAGCAATGCAGCTGTGAACATTTTCATACACCATTTCTATGGAGGTATATATTTTTTGGGTAGATAATCAGGAGTGCTATTGGTGATTTCAGAGTAAATCTGTTTGATATTTTGTAAACTACCCAAACTGTTTGGGAGTAGCTCTACAATTCTGTATTCTCACCAGCAATTTGTGAGGGTACAGTTTCTTACATATCCTTGTCAGCACTTGAGACTATCTAGTTTTTGAGTGTGGCTATCTTAATGGGAAGGAAGTTTCTTCTTTGGGTTTTATTTGCATTTTCTTGATGTGTTGAACATCTTTTACTTTTTAAATTTATAGTTATTGTACTAGCCACAGGACTTAAAAAATTTTTTTTAAGGGGCCTACAGTGGGTAGTAAGGGGCCTACAGTGGGTGGGGGCACTTTTGTATGTGACCAACTGGTATTTGATCCCTTAGAACCCCATATGGTCTCCAAGCTCGCCAGGAGTGCTCCCTGAGCTCAGGACCAGACCTTGCCCATTTTACCTATTTCTCCAGCCCTTCTTTCATTTATTGTAACATTGACTGTGCAACCTTTCACCATGCTGAGCTTCCTGTTTGAGTAGTTTGGGTATATTCAACTTCCAGTTACTGTGTATCAAGTGCTCTGGTTATGATACTATATAGATATTCAGTAGTTTTTTCCATAATTATTTTTAAAGTTTTTTTTTTTAATATTATGTTATACTTGCGGCTGGAGCGATAGCCCAGCGGGAAGGCATTTGCCTTGCATGCGGCTGGCCTCTAGCCGCCTGGGTTCGATCTCTGGCATCCCATATGGTCACCCGAGCACCGCCAGGAGTAATTCCTGAGTGCAGAGCCAGGAGAAATCCCTGAGCATTGCACGGGTGTGACCCAAAAAGCAAAAAAATAAAATAAAATAAAACCATTATGTTATACTAATCCAAATTTTTGTTTAATCATGCAGTGGTTGAGCAAATTGCTAGATACTTTTCTCGGTGTTTTTTATCTTCCACTTCACTTTAAGTATTTTATGTTTATAATTTTATTTGATTCCTTCAAACAGCTCTGTAAAATTGAGATCAGTTAACTTATTTCAGTGAATTCTACCTGTCTGATAGCCTCTCCAGAAAGATTTTTTTTTTAAATTACTATTCAGTGAGTGCTATGCAGCTTTGGAAGAAAAATGTCTGTTCTAGTACTGTAAGTGTGGGCTTGAAGATTAATGAGGTGTAGCAAATTCCTTTGCTATATTATTAGAAGTAGGAAGACTCTTACATACCCAACAGATATTTCAGGCTGTACTAAGAAAGCTGACTCAGTATGTTGAGGCAGTAAAGTACTGATTTATTTGGTGAAAAGTATGTAACAGATTAGTTAAGGCTGCAAAGATTGAAGCTATTCAGTAAATGTTTTCTGAACATTACTTTGCCATAGGGATCAAAAGAGACTAGGGTTCTATTCACTATTAACAAACTCATTTTCTATGGAGGGAGATAAGACGGTGTATCTGTAATCGATGTGGATATTCATGTGGAAATAACATTAGGAAACCTAATTTTATTTGAGCATGGGAACATGTCAAATAGTATTTCTAGAGAAAAAGTTAGACATGAGTTCATGATTGGATAGGAATTGGCCAGATTGAGAATGGGGTTGAAGGAAAGATGAGTATTTTCCCAGCAGAGGAAGCAATCATGTTTAAAGTCAGAGAAGAGTGCGGGGCCCATTCTATTCTTAGATCTCTGTTATTCATCTTGATAGAAGTTTAGACTATAAGATTGGAAAAATTGAGCAAGGTCAGAAGAACCCTTGGTTGTCGTTCGTCCCCCACCCCACCCTCCTGTGGATCACACCTGGCAATGCTCAGAGGTTACTTCTGGTTCTGCACTCCAGGAATTACTCCTTGTGGTGCTAGGAGACCATATTGGATACCGGGGTTCCAACCTGGGCCAGCCACGTGCAAGGCCACCACTCTACCCGCTGTACTATCACTCCAGCCCTAAAAACCCTTGTTAAGTCAAGACTCGGTTGTACTTACCAGATTTAGAGGGTTGGTTTGCAGTGAGAGATGCATTGGCTTCCTGGAGATGATGGCCTCTAAAATGGAATCCTGAACAATGGGTAGAATTTATATGCAGGCAGAGTTGGGGATTAATATTTCCTAGAGAGGGGGAAATCAGAACTATCAGCAGATTAAGGATGTTAGGAGAATGTTAGGGAAAATGTTCTGAATGCAGAAATGACCCCCCAGTAAATTAATTTCCACCATACTCAAATTTTCACCATACTCATATTTCGTTACCACCTTCTCAGATTATTACCCAAATTGGTGAAAGCGCTTGCTTGGTTGTTATTTGCTGTTAGTCAGCCATGCTCCTATTTCCATCTCCTACACAGCAGATGTCTTTCAAATTTTGTCTTTCTGTATAGAACATTTTATGACTATGAGCTAGCTACTTTTGCATTATGAATATCTCTGTTCTCTCCATCCTCCACCCTCTGCACACACTAGATTGTCTACTTAATGAGAGGAGTGGGAGTATATTTCAATCAGTTTAATTTGCTCAAACCCCCACCCCCACCTCCCCTCGCCCCCACACATTGTTTTTGAGGGCCACAGCCAGTTGTGCTCAGGATCACTACTGGTGATGCTAAGGTTAGCATATGGGGCACCTGGGATCAAATGTGGGTCAGCTGCATGCAAGTCAGAGTGCCTTGCCTGCTGCAATCTCTCCACCCCCATGGTTAACCTTTGAGTATTGTGTCCGACACAGTAAATACACAGTTTATTATGGAAAATGATGATACTTTTTTAAATTTTGTTTTGGGGTCTTACTCTGTGGTTCTCAGAGGCTGCTGCTTCTCATTGCTCAGAGATCACTCATAATGATCAAGGGCCCATGATGTTAGGGATTGAACCGGGGAGTTCAATCAAAGCATGTATTCATTGTGTTCAACTAATTCTTAAGACTGTGCAAGTGATCTTAATTATTAAAAAGAGTATCAACAGTTTTTGAAGAAATAAGAGTTAATTAATTAATTTATTTTTTTGGTCCATTTTGGGCTTTAAACATCACTGAATTCTCTTCCTTCAGTGACCCAGAGCAGGCGTGAGATATTTGCTTTCATTAACTCCACATTTCGTGGCAAGATGATGTTTATGATTGTTCTGCATTGTTTCATAAGCTCCACAGCAGGATCCAGTCCCAGTTGCTCACAGCTCATGATCAGCCAACACTTTTTTTTAACTTCCTTGCCTTCCCTACCTCGCTTTTACCACCAACATTCCTTCACTGGTGTTTCTTAGGGTAATTTTTTTTTTTTTTTTCTTTTGGGTCTTACCCGGCAATGCTCAGGGGGTTACTCCTGGCTGTGCACTCAGGATTTACTCCTGACAGTGCTTGGGGACCATATGCCATGTGGGATGCTGGGGATAGAACCCGGTTGGCCACGCAAGGCAAACACCCTACCTGCTGTGCTGTCGCTCCGGCTCCTCTTAGGGTAACTTTCCAAATAAGCTATTTGTGCTAAAACTTTCATCTTTGGGTCTGCCTTTAGGGATATGCAACTCACCAGAGTATGTTAAGGATTTCATTCTTTTTTTTTTTTTTTTTTTTTTTTTTGCTTTTTGCTTTTTTGGGTCACACCCGGCATGCTCGGGGGTTACTCCTAGCAGTGCTTGGGGACCTTATGGAATGCCAGGGATTTAACCCAGGTCGGGTCCGTGCAAGGCAAACACCTTACCCGCTGTGCTATCACTCCAGCCCAAGGATTTCATTCTTTTTAATAGTTTGATTTCATTCATTCATTCATTCATTTTACTTTTGTAATGTAGGTTTCTGAAATCTGGTTGCAGGGATCATTGTGAATTCTTTATTGTTTTCAGTGGTGAAGAGAGGAAGTAACTATTCAGTTGTTACTTGTATGTAGGTCAGAGTAAGTTTGGAGTAAGATGTCTGTGTTTTACACTGCAAAAGAGAATTGTAAAGTTCAAAATGATTATGGCTAAGCGTTGCTTTTTTTTGTGTTTTGTTTTTCTTTCTTTTTTTTTTTTTTTTCTTTTTTGGGCCACACCCGGCAATGCTCAGGGGTTTCTCCTGGCTCTGCACTCAGGAGTTACTCTCTGGTGCTCAGGGGAACAATATGGGGATACGGGGATGGAACTCTTGCTGGCATGGGCCGCCGTGTGCAAAGGCAAATGCCCTATCCGCTGGGCTATCGCTCTGGCCCCTGTGTTTTGTTTCTTCACTTTGTTCCATACCCTGCAATGCTCAGGGAACCAGATGTGGTGCTGGGGTTGAACCTGGGTCAGCTGCATGCAAGGCAAGCTCCTACCTAGTGTACTATCCGGCCCTTGACTGAGTGGACTTTTTATACTGTGATTTTTTTAATTTTAACATTTGTCTAGGCTTATATTATGCATTTCCTTTGGATTTTACAACCTAGCTTGCAAAGAGAAGAATATAGGATAGTATAGTATAAGTTTTTTCCTATTTTGGAATATATTTTCTGTTGATCTGTTGTAGAGTTTTTGTGGTAAGTTTTCATTTCAGGACAGGTTTGATTGCAAAAGAGAATATCTTTTCCAAGTTGTTTGGATTCTGTGACATTCGCTGACTCATTACCGCTACTTTGGTGTTTAAAAAAAGTACTGTAAATATATGGTGTGCAGGATAGAATTTTGACATTTTAAAACATGTTACACTACCACATTCTGTACTTCATGCTTAGATATAAATTCCTTTCTTAAATCTTTTTTTTCCCCCTTCACAGAATGCTGCCTTTTTTATATGGTCTTGGTTTGGTCTATTTCCATTACAAATGCATTTCAGTGGTAAGTAGACATAAAATTAACTTGTAGTAAATCATGTTTTTTTGTTCTTGTATTTTGTGTTTGGTTTATTGTCTGTTTTATAAATAAATCTTTTAATGTCAAATAAACCTACTCTTTTTTAGCAATCTTTATAGTTGATGCCCAGCAGGATCTAGTTCTTTAATCTACATTGTTCCTTTAGTGATACTGACCCGGTTTAGATTATTAGAGCTGCATGTGTTCCTAAAAACATTACACAGTTACTAAAATTACTAAAGAAGGCTAATTTTAGGAAGCATTTGGGATTTCTCAGTCGCTCATTATGGACCCATAAGTCCCCAGTTTATTTGAACTGGTAAAGGACTGCTTTCCGGTCTCAAAATCTGTGGATAAATGATTTATGATTCCATCTTCCTTCCTTCCTTCCTTCCTTCCTTCCTTCCTTCCTTCCTTCCTTCCTTCCTTCCTTCCTTCCTTCCTTCCTTCCTTCCTTCCTTCCTTCCTTCCTTCCTTCCTTCCTTCCTTCCTTCCTTCCTTCCTTCCTTCCTTCTTCCTCCCTCCCTCCCTCCCTCCCTCCCTCCCTCCCTCCTCCCTCCCTCCCCTCCCTCCCTCCCTCCCTCCCTCCCTCCCTCCCTCCCTCCCTCCCTCCCCTCCCTCCCCTCCCCTTAGATATGATTGCCACCATTTCCTCTGTTCCAGCATGTGTGCATGCACATACACACATACACACTATCACTTTGCAACTTCTAATGATTAATCATCAGATTATAAATTCTTAGTTATTTTTTCCTATTAAATAGGAATAATGGTACTACATTACTATTGTTATGGCCTTTCTCCCAGTGCTGTTTCTCTGTATACCAGATGTGGTTAGCATTCTCCAGAATTTTGAGTTGATGGTATTTTGGTCTCACCACAGCGACTCAGGATGCTCTTAAGCTTCTTTGGTAATGATTTCTTATTCATTTGTTTATGTATGTTGAATTTCTTACAACTTCTACTTTATAAATAATGTCATGGTCAAATTAAATAATTGACATTTTATAAATCATAAAACTCTAAATTGCCTTAAATTTTGGAAATGTTTCTCACTTGTATTTTCCACGAATTTAAACTGAATGAGTGCTATGAGGAGTGCACTGAAGGTTGTGGTCACAGGCTGTGTCTCTGTCCATATACCTCCTGCTTGGTACAATAAACATTTCCTGTGTTCATTGGTACTGATCTGAGAGTACTGGGTTTAGCGTACTGAGCTTCCCTGAATATGAAACTTGAGACTTGGGTAGGTAATGTTTCTTTTTTGTTCCTTTGACTCTATGCCTGCTTTTTCCTCTTTTGTTTTTGATCATCCTGGTTATTTTTTATTATGCATAGAAACACTGCATTGCTAGAAAATACCTGTTTGTATATAGATTATTTTAGTCATTTGGATCATATTTGTAAACGTAATGAAACTATAATTTATTTTTATAAAAAGCTTAGTTAATACTTAGCTTTTTATAAAGAAGCTTAGTTAATACTTAACTGCTAAATGATAGCAGTTATCATTTATTTTATTGAAATTAAAAAAACACAATTTTTAATTTTGGGGCCATACCCAGCAGTGCTCAGGGATTCTTTTCCTGTTCTGCACTCAGGGATCATTCCTGGTGGGACTCAGGGATTATATAGGGTGCCTGGAATTGAATGCAGGGTCCAGCTGTATGAAAAGAAAGTATACTGTCTCGCTAGTCCTGAAAAACTCTTCTTTTTGTGAGACCCATATGTGGTGGTGCTCTGATCAGAGGGGATGTTCCTGGGGATTAAATTTAGGACCTCTCACATGCCAGGCATTTAATTCGGCTACATCCCTGACCTCAGTTCATAATATTTTAAACTAAGAATACATTAGGACTTACAGATTAGTTAAACTAAGAATAGATTAGTCTCTTTCTTAAAGATTGTGTTCACAGCATATCATACTTCCATGCTTGTGTTGTTTAGAAGTGTTCTTTAGAGATACTTAGTTTTAAAACCCTTAGTTTTGTAACAAGGTGTGTGTGTGTGTGTGTGTGTATGTGTGTGTGAGCGTGCATGCACATGTGGCTGTGCTTAAGTATTGTGAACTATTTAATAAATGCTCACATTCCCATCTAATATCTTTCTGTTATATTCTGACTCCAGGTTTGAAGGTTTTCAAGTTGTTATTTTTTCATTGTGTAGTTCTCTATACTTTTGTTGACTTAAGGAATAAAAGTGAACGATACAAGAATGATTCAGTGTCTGTGAATTAGTAAGTCCTCTCTGGGGTGTTGATTCTGTCCTGGTCATCACTTTCTCCTGCCTCTAGTTTTACTTCTGGTTGCTTCTAAAAAGAAATATCTTCTACCCTGTCTGAATCCATACTGACTGTGTTTTTCCTCTCTTGCTCAAATGATCTTTCGCAAACTGTCCATCCAACTTTCACTTGCTTCATTTACTTTGCTCTTCTCGAATAGGTACTAGAGTGATAGTACAGTTGGTAGGCACTTGCCTTGCACATGGTCATCCTGGGTTCAAGCCCTGGCACCCCATTTGCCAGGAGTGGGCCCTGATCACCAGAGTGTCACCCCAAAGTAATGAAGAGCTACAAATTCAGAGCATGGGAGATGATGCTGGGGATTAAACCCAAGTCCTCCCACATGTAAGGAGTTGAGAATATGTAGACTGTTGGGAACTTTAAGTTTTTTTAAGCTCTACTATTTGTATTTATTTGGCTTTATTTATAGATAGGTATTGAATACTGGGCTCATGCTTCAAAAATATTAAATTGCACACTATTCTTTGTGATTTGTTGAAATGTTTCTAGAGAAGTGTGGTATATCTGTTTTTGTATCAGCAGTTCAATCAGTCTGGGATGTTTCAACATACTCTTATTTTCGGTACATTTATAATTCAGGTAAAATTTGATACTTAATGGGGTCTATTAAATATAGCATCTTTATTTGTCTTGTCATTATGCTGCCCCTTTTGCTTTTAGACTTTTTAGACTTGTTTTTTCTGTCTTGCTTCTAGATCTTTGCAGTCATTTGGTCAGTTTTTCCAGTATTAGAGCTAAATCATTGGACTTAGCGCAATTATTCAGTGCTTCACTTCTACCTGTCTGTCTGTCTGTCTGTCTGTCTGTCTGTCTGTCTGTCTGTCTGTCTATCTATCTATCTATCTATCTATCTATCTATCTATCTATCTATCTATCTAAAAAATACTTTGAGGGCAACGAGGAATTATTTTATTTCTTTGCCTTTTTGGGTCATACCTGGCAATGCTCAGGGGTTACTCCTGGCTCTTTGCTCAGGAATTACTCCTGGCGCTGATGCTCAGGGAGACCATATGGGCTGCGGGGATCGAACCCAGGTGGGCCACGTGCAAGGCAACGCCCAACCGCTGTGCTATCACTCCGGCCCTCACTTCTATTTATTAAGAAAATCCTGGTATTAAAATAATTATTATGTTGATACCATATTAGGTCTCTGAGGTAGAAATAGGGTTACAAAAGACAGTAAAGCTTATAACATGTTACAGTTTTTAATATTCCTTAGGATTTGTTTTCATAATATACTATCAAACCATTCTTAGGGATATAGGAATATCTCATTTCTGTATATTGGAATGTATAAATGACTGCTTTCATGCAAACATGAACCTAATGTGGTTGTTATACTATTGATCCTGAGGGCTGGTCTAGCTGGGATTCTGGCAAATATTGTTTTAATTTTTGTTTGGCTGTTTGGTGTCAGAGAATGCAGGGTTCCTAGACAAAATCTGGGAGCAGGTACAGGGACTCTCCTCCCAGGGATGGCAACCAGCAGACAAGGACTAG
>JAJIBD010036974.1:0-11186 GCA_021461705.1 Cryptotis parvus
CCCTACACTTCAATCTTCTGATTTCATATTTTTTCTCCAGGCAGGACTATTTTTTCCCTCATGGTAAATTTCTTGTTTTCTTTTTCCCTTTTGGAGTGCCATCCAGCAAAATTCAAGAGGCCTCCCAGGCTTCTGCTCTCAGAAATTACCCCAGGTGAGTATTTGGGGACCATAAGATGCTGGGAATTGAATCCAGCTCAGCTTCATGCATGGCAAAAGCCCACACTAGCACCATTGCTCCAGCCCCTTTTTCTATTCTTTGTCTGTCTGTTTCTCTCTCTCTCTCTCTCTCTCTCTCTCTCTCTCTCTCTCTCTCTCTCTCTCTCTCTTTTTTGGGTCACTCGGCAATGCTCAAATGGTTACTTCTGGCTCTGCACTCAGGAATTACTCCTGGCAGTGCTCGGAGACCATATGGGATCCAGGGATAGTCCCGTAAGGGCAGGTCCGGCGGCGACGTGCAAGGCAAACACCCTACCCGCTGGGCTATCGCTCCGCCCCTCTTTCTCTCTTTCTTCCTTCCTTCCTTCCTTCCTTTCTTTCATTCTTTATCTTTGCTTCCTTTCCTTCCCTCTTCTTTTTTTCTTTTTCTTCCTTTTCTCTTGGTTTGTGAGCTTGTTATACTTGGAGAAACTCTCTTCTAAGATCCTACTCAAAATTGCTTCCTCCCTAGTTCCTGGTTCTTTGTTTAGCTTCATGCTGGAAAATGTGAATTCCATCCACCTGGCATTCCTTGTTGTCTTGACCTAAATGGTGTGAGTTCCCAAAGGCCTCTGCTCCCTGGTGACTGTGCCCCCCACTGCTCTCCCAGTTACCCTTGTCCCCCCAACTGCTCTCCTGGTGACACCCGATCTCCAGGCTTTAGCGGCAATTTCAATCCAGTGGCTCTACAAGATGTATCAGTACCAGGCAGGGTGGGGGACTTTGCTTTTTGAATTTTGAATTTTCAAGCTACTCTGGACAATCCCCCAGTAAACCTCCTAGGAATTTTTTCCTGAGAATGCATTAATCCATCAGAGTGGTATGAGGCAAAGCCAGCCTCTGTACAGATATTAAGGCTTGTCACTCTGCATATCAGCTTCTGGGTCTCTGGCAGGCCTGGTGCTGGACACTAGGATGCTTCTCAGCAATTTGCCCTACAGGCAGCCCCCAGCACGCTTTCCCAGGCTCAGTGGTCCTCCTGACACTCTCTGGGCCATGCCTGGCCTGTGCTCTGCATGACCGGAATCCCTGGCATGCCTGGATTCCCAAGCACCACTGGGAATCACTCCACAAGAACAAGGTAAGGGAGAAGACACCCAGTACCACTGACTGTAGTCCAGGCCCCTCGGCCCCCAAAAAAAGGAGCCAGGAAAATGTTTAGATCTCAAAAAGGAGAGGGAGGTATAAAACATTGGGGGAACAGTTAGGAAATTTGAATAACACTCACTAGCAGATAAAATTGTAGAATGAGCTTTTTTTTTTTTTTTCTTTTGGGTCACACCTGGCAATGCTCAGGGGTTCCTCCTGGCTCTGCACTCAGGAATTACTCCTGGCAGTGCTAGGGAGACCATATGGGATGCCGGGATCAAACCCTGGCCGGGATGGGCCGGCTGTGTGCAAGGCAAACGCCCTACCCGCTGGACTATCACTCTAGCCCCGAGCATAAACTTTCTTAACTTTGTAGTTGTGTTAGAGATGCTAGAAGTAAATCCCCTTAGAAGAGCAAAGTACTTCAAAGCAATCTAGTCGTGATCTTCACCTTTCTGAAGAGAACAAGGCAAATGTTAACTAATCGAATCTAGGTGAAAGGCACAGTGCTCACTCTTCATGTTTATCTCTCGTTTGGTTTTTGAACCGTACTGGCTGTGCTCAGGGATCATTCTTGGCAGAGCTTGTGGGGACCATTTAAGCGCTGGGGATTGCACCTGGGTAAACTGTGTGCAAGGCAAGCGCCTTCCCTCTGTACTCTTGCTCCAGTCCATTTTCTAACTTTCTGTATGATATACCTTTTTTGGGGGAGGGCACACACTCTTTGGTGCTCAGGAGTCGCCCAGAAAGTGCTTAGGGGGCAAGTCATATGGTGCCAAGAAGTCTAGCCTCCCCGCACACAGCATGAGCCCTGAGTCTTCATCCTTGGTGCTGGGATTCACTTTTTTTCTTCTCTGAAATTTTTAATGAACTAGACAATAATACCGACGATAAAAACCCCATCGGTGGAGGCCGGAGCGATAGCACAGAGGATAAGGCGTTTGCCTTGCACGCCGCTGATGATTCCCGGCATCCCATATGGTCCCAAGTGCTGCCAGGAGTAAATCCTGAGTGTAGAGCCAGGAGTAACCCCTGAATATTGCCGGGTGTGACCCAAAAAGAAGAAAAACCCATCGGTGTACATATAAAATGACTATTTGGTGATGAGAAACTCTCTCCTGCCAGCTGCAATCACTCCCATTCCCGTGCTCCCACACTCACTGGTACTGGGGGGCAGAACCTGCCCATTTCTCGGGTCAAGGCCCTTCTCTGCGCAGAGCAGGGAACACAGGGAAATCAGGGCGGCAGGGAGGACGGGGCGCCTGGGGATGGGCCCAGAACTTGAGTGGGAGCGTGACCGGCAGCTCTGTCACAGAGGCCAAAGCTCAGCTGCACGGCCACCTCCACAGCTTGGATCTTGGCGGCACCAGTTTCCCGAGGGAAGGCCATCTCAGACTGCTGCTGCTTCCTAGGCCCTGTCTGGGTGACTCCTGTGAGTGCTGCTGCTTGCTATAAATGCAGGTTACCGTCAGTATTAACATAACCTTCCGCGACTTTGCCTCCAGCAGCTGCCACCGCCCCTGTCGCCTCCTCCTGGTGCCTCTCAGCTTGTGCAAAGTAGTGATTTCTGGGCTGAGCAACAGCACCAGCGGGAAGGCGGTTTGCTTTGCATGCAGCTCACCCAGGTTCGATCCCAGGCATCCCATATGGTTCCCTAAGTACAGCGGGAGGAATTCCTGAGTACACAACCTGGAGCAATGCCTGAGCATCACTAGGTGTGACCCAAAAGGAAAAAAAAAAGTCGTGATTTCTGTGTTGCTGACATCACGCTTTGTCCCTGGAGTCAGAGGATACAACGATGCTGATGACAACTGTGATGCTGATAAACAGCAGTGACTTCTCCTAGCAGGTTTGGTGACGGGGCAGGAGTCCACGCTTCTTCTGGACAGGGA
This sequence comes from Cryptotis parvus, assembly GCA_021461705.1. Lineage (NCBI taxonomy): Eukaryota > Metazoa > Chordata > Mammalia > Eulipotyphla > Soricidae > Cryptotis > Cryptotis parvus. Next base: position 3,180 of record JAJIBD010036974.1, read on the forward strand.
ATTACTGTGGAGGGAGACACAGCAATGTCTCCAAGGGTAGCCAGAGCCTCCAGGGCCTTCCAGCAGGCAAGATGATGGTTTCTCATCCATGCCATGGCCTGGTGGGAATGTTGCAGAACATGGACAGAGAGGGGGGATGGGCCCATCCTGCTGGTCGCCACCAATGCTGCCACTGCCGACATCACTGATGGAAGAAGTCTGAAATTCAAAGATACTTGTGGCCTGGCACACAGATCCTGGTGCTAGGGCTGGATTCACAATTTTAAATAAAAGTTATGAATAGGAGGCCAGAGAGAGAGTCCCGGGCTAAGGCCTTATGTATGGATGACCCGGTTAGATTCCCAGTTCCCCAAAAACCACCAGAAAGATCCCTGGGCACAGAGCCAGGAGTAAGCCCTAAGCAATGACTGATGTAGCCCAAAAAGCAAATTAAAAATAGGGGGAAAGGCTAAACACACACACACACACACACACACACACACACAGTCATAAAAGCAGAGACAACCCAACTGCCCATCCATACATAAGTGACTTCATACATGAACAACTATCAGATAGAAAAGGAAATTTTGGGGTCAGGAGGGATAGTACAGCAGGTGTAAGGCACTGCCTTGCAATCAGCAGACCTGGGTTCAATCCCTAGAATCCCATATAGTCCCCTGACCATAGAGTTCAGGAGTAACCCCTAAACACCACCAGGTGTGGGCCACCCATAGGAAATTCTGACATAATGCTATGACCCGGTGAACCTGGAGAGCATGCTAAAAGAAAGAAGTCAGCTACAAAAGGACAGATATATGATTACACTTGAGTCAAGAGGCTCTTAGGGCAGTAACATCTCACAGAAGCAGAAAGCAGAACGGGGCTTTCCAAGGTTGGGGGAGCAGAACCGCAGCTGCTGGATGGGTTCATAGTTTCAGTTTTGCAAGAGGAAAATCTGCTAGAGACTGGATGTAGGACTACTTTTTTAACTGCTTAACACAGAAACAGTTTAAGGGTAAAATTTTGTTTTTGCTTTGCTGGTTTATTTTGCGGGCTAAGGGGGCACATTGGTTATCCTTAGGGGTTGTTCCCGCATCTTTGCTCAGGAATGTTCCCGGCAGTGCTCAGGGAATCTATATGGTGCTAGGAATGGTTGGGTTTTTTTGGGGGCTTTTTTGCCTTTTTTTTTTTGGTCACACCCAGCAATGCTCAGAGCTTACTCCTAGCTCGCCCTCAGGAATTACCCTGACAGTGCTCAGGGGAACCACATAGGATGCCAGGGATCAAACCCTGGTTCAGCAGTGTGCAAGGCAAACACTCTACCCTCTGTGCTATTGCTCCAGCCCTGTGCTAGAATTTGAACAGGGTTGACCATTTGCAAGGTAAGTGCCTTGGAGGAGTACTATCTCTCAGATCCTTGTTAATTTCTTTATTTGGGGGGCCCATACCAGGCTTTGCTCACGGATCACCCCTAGTGGAGTTAAGGCAACCATATGTAGTTCTAGAGATCACACCTGGGCAATCACAGGCAAGATAAGTCCTTTTGCCTGCTCTCCTATTTCTCCAGCCCCCTGTTATGAGGCTTTCTTTTTATTTTATTTTTTCTTTTCTTTTTTTTGCCTTTTGGGTCACACCCAGCAATGCTCAGGGACGATATGGGATGCCGGGATCGAACCCCGGTCAGCCACGTGCAAGGTCACGCTAAGGCCACGTATGCCACCTGAGCACGGCCACCTGAGCAGCTGTGCTATAGCTCCAGACCCTAGCTGGGGTCTTCTGTTGCAGGTCGGTACCTAACCACTTTCTTCTGGGAGGAGTGGAGTTTGCGCCATAGTCAGTGGTGCCTGAAGGGTCACTTCCAATAGAGCTCTGGGGACCGGTGGTGCTGGACACAAACCCACGGCCCTCACAGGCAGGGCAAGTGCTCTACCACTGAGCAATCTCCCCCATTCCTATCTGCCCAATCTTGATACTGATGTTATGTAAATTTCAAGAACCTCCCCTTTCCCCCCCCTAGAAATATAAAATGGCATTGGAATTTGTTCTTAAAAGGCACAACATGGGGCCAGAGCCATAGTACAGCCATGATAGGGAGTTTGCGGTAGGGTGTTTGCCTTAGTACACAGTCGACTCCAGGTTCGATCCCCAGCACCCCCTATGGTCCCCCCAGAGTGCAGAGCAAGGAGTAACCCCTCAACATCCCTTGGTGTGAACCTCGCCTCCCCCAAATAAAAGGCACAGTGATGCCCAGGCTGAGAGACAGTACAGAAAGTTAGGAAGGCACTTGTCTTGTATTGGCCTGGTGCTATAGCTAGTACCCCATATGGTCCCGTGAGCTCTGATTCCCCCACCAGCACGGTGAGGTGCAGTATCAAAAATAAATAAGGGCCAGAGCGATAGCACAGCCGGTCGGGTGTTTGCCTTCCACACGGCCGACCGGTTCTATCCCTGGCATCCCATATGGTCCCCCCAACCTTTGCCAGGATAATTCTTGAGTGCAGAGCCAGGAGGAACCCCGAGCATTGCTGGGTTTGGCCCCAAAAAGCAAAAAAAAAAAAAAAAAAAGAAAATAAAAGGTACAACTCTAAGAGACACATCTGGGCTTTGTGCTCTTATGTAAAATATCTCTTTCAGGGGCTGGAGTGATAGCCCAGCGGGTAGGGCGTTGCCTACACGCTGCCGGCCTGTGCCGGCCCGGGTTCGATCCCCCGGCATCCCCCTATGGTCCCCCGAAAGCACCGCCAGGAGTAATTCCTGAGTGAAGCCAGGAGTAACCCCCCGGTGTGATCCAAAAAAGCAAAAAAAAAAAAAATCTCTTTCAGGAGGGAAGTTCAATCAAATGATATTTTCTACAAAATCATTAATTGCATCCAAGTTTTCTTTTCTTTTTTCTTTAATTTTTGGTTCACACCCAGTGGTACTCAGGGATCACTCCTAGAAGGGCTGGGAATGTTATGGGGATGCCGGGTAGGCCACATGCAAGGCAAGTTCCCTCCCAGCTATATTATCGCCTCAGCCTCTATATCACCATTTTTTTTTTTGGTCACACCCGGCGATGCTCAGGGTTTCTCCTGGCTCTGCACTCAGGAATTACTCCTGGTAGTACTGGGGGACCATATGGGATGCCGGGATCAAACCCAGGCCGCGCAGGCCAGCCACGCAAGGTAAATGCCCTACCCGCTGGGCTATCGCTCAGGCCCCCTGTATCAACATTTCTAAACGGTATGACTGTGTGGAGCAGCCAGCTCTGCTTGACTCACAGGGAACTAGTACCCAGGGAGGAGTGGATGGCCCCTAGAGGTCAGCCAGGACAGAGTCCTGGGTCCCTGTGTACTCAGTGCGGGAGGAGGGCAGGAGCCAGCCCGGGAGTACAGGGTAGAGTAGAGGAGCACAGGAACCAAAGGAGATGCACGGCAGGGATGCAGCTACCAGCACGCCAGGCCGGAGGTGACACAAAGGGTTGGAAAGGTGCGGTGCATGGGGACTGAGTTTGACCCTGGGTGCTAAGGGGGAAAGAGCCCCAAGTACCACCAAGAATGGTCCCAAGCTAGCAAAAAAACTAATCAAGCAATAAGATCTGAGTTTCAGTGGGACCTTCTAAGTCCTAAGCCACATGTGGCAGGTACCGGAGCAGAAGAGGCCAAGGGCACCCCACTCCCAGAAGAGTGGTAGCCCAATCTCTGTAAAGCCCAGTGAGCCCCTGATGGCCCGAGCCTGAAATGAAGGTGAGGGACATACAGGGAGGAGGAGGTCCAGGGCTGGAAGGCAGAGTGTTGCTTGAGGCTAGGAAGGGGCAGGACGCACAGCACCGCTTAGGGGAATATCAAAAGAACAGAAGCGTAAAGTACCCCGGCAGGAGGGGCCACAGTTCATCTGGGTACAGGCTTCCTAATGTGTGAGGCTGGGAAAGAGAGACCTAGAGGGTGGCAGGGCCAGTGAGAAAGACATAGGATCCTGAGGGGCAAGGTGTTGATTTTTCTAACCTGTATTACATTTGGAGGGAGCCTGCTGCTAGTCAGAAGAGCGAGCTGGCTTAGACTTCACATCTAGGGGCTTGACCCGGTTTGATCCCCAGCATCCGTTATGGTCCCCTAAGCCCACTTAGGAGGATGCATGCACCAACAGGCAACCCCAAAAACAACACAATTGATATATTTTCAAACAAACAAGAACTTCACTGTGTTTTAGAACTAACTCTAACAGGAGTAGAGGGAAGAAAGCCCTTTCTCCCATCTGTCACTCATCCCTAGCATGGGTCCCAGGGCCTCAAGACAGGCACATGCCACACAGGCACCTAGTCACCCACCTCCTGCCCTCTCACTGCCTGGCACCCACTCAGGTGTGCAAATGGAAATGGACACCCTAAGAAGGGAAAGAAGCCCATCAGTTCCTACCTCATGCCCCATGCCATCTGCATGTGGCATATGTCTTATGCATAGACACCTCCGCATGCACACACACACATTACACACACACACACACACACACACACCTGACTGTGTGTGTGGCCTGACTGTCACTCCCCTCACTGCCACCACTAGTCCCTTTCCAATAGAAGGTACAAACCTGCTGTATAAATTAATATTCCTAAGGTGGCTCCCTCCAGGCCATCACCTGAAAGCAACTAGGAGAGTCTCAGAGCTGCTCCAAGCGGGAAGGGGCGGAAGTGGAGAACCACACAGTAGCGCCGGCTTTCCTTTTGGGTTGTTAGCTTTTGTTTGTTCGTTCTTAGGGCCACACAACTCCTGGTTTATGCCCAGGGCTGTTCTCTGGTGGAAAGTGTGTGGGGTCATGTAGTGCTCCTATGCGTATTAGCCTGCACTCAGCCCACAGAGGTGTCCTCCCATCGGGCTAGGAGAAGGGGCGGAAGGTGGCATCTGTCACTGTCCTTGGTGAAGAGCAATACAAATGCAATACGTCAATGGCCTATCCAGGACAGAAGCTCAGCCTGCAGGAAGGCTCCTCGAGATCAAGCAGGTCCCAGTTCTGGGGACGTCTCTGACTCTCAAGCTATGCGGCCCCAGGGTTGGGCCTTCTAAACGAGTCCTCCCTTCAGAGGCCTCAAGTATACCAACTCCATCGAGCCTCGACGCGCCCCAATGTGTGCCTCTAATATGCCTGCTGCCCAGTATACTTCAAGCAGGAAAGACAAGAAAGCTGGATCTCCGTGGAACTGAAGGACCACACCTGCCCCCTGGCGTCATGGGGACTCTAATATCTACATTTCCTTGGCGAACTGGAGACGCTCCAAGCATTAAGACACTTTCATCTCTGTATCATACTCTGCTCAGGGCCTCCTAGCCTGTGTACAGATCGTTCCTGGCAGGGCTGGGTACGCCATATGGGATGCTGGGGATCAAACCTAAAGTAGGTTTACTTGCCCTGCAAGCATGTTACCTGCTGTACATTTCAAGTCCCTAATAAGAATGATTTTGAGCAGGGCCCTGGTGAGTAGAAGCAAAACATGGGGAGAGGAGCAAAGTGGTGGAGGAAAGTAGGCACTGGTAGAAGGGACTGGTGTTAAACAACATATGCCTGAAACCAATCATGAATAACTTTGTAATTTCAAGGTGACTGAAAAAATAAAATAAAGGCAAAAAAAAAAGCAAAGAAAGAACTATCTTTCACCAGGACCTAGGAGACTAGTTTGGGAGTCAGGGGTGCTTGGCCGTGTTCAGTCTCCTGCATCAAATGGCTTCTGACTTCACTAGTGAATGTAGGTGCCCGAGCAGCACCAGAGTGGCTCCCTCATGGATCCCAGTACTGTCTCCTCAGCCCAAGCACTGAACACTGGCGCCTATACTAGAATTGCCAGTGGAGTAGGCTTTGAGCAACAGTATAGCAGGTAGACATTTGCTTGCACCTAGCCACCCCAACCCACCAGGGTTCAATCCTTGTCACCCATAGGGTCCTCTATAGACCACCAGGGGTGATTCTCGAGGGAACCAGCAGTAACCCTCGCACTTTCAGTGTGGCCCCAAAACAAAACAAACAGAAGAATTGATAGGAGTGGCCTCACCCTCTCCAAACATTGCTTGGAAGATCTAAATATATACATAATTTGCGAAGTCTGGGAGACTGTCAAGGGCTGGAGCACATTTATGTATTTCTTTGTTTCTTTGGGCTATACTGAGCTTTGCTAAGGACTTATTCCTGGTCTCAAAGGCATGAGATCACTCCTAATCTTGTAATCATATCTGTGGCAATGATCAAACCGAGTTTATCTCTGTACGATTCCTGACTTTGGAGTGGATGCCGGCATTTAAAGCCCTGAGTTCAACTCTTGGGACTTTATAGTCCTCTAATGAGGCACCTTTGCATAGTCCCTCTAAATTATTTTCTAATTGTACTTTAGGCTACAGGCAAGCTCCTTTGGCCCTTGCATCATTATCCCTGGTTTGATCCTTACAATATGGTCCCACAGCACTGGGGCCATTCTGAGCACAAAGTAGCCCCAGAACACCGGGCTGGGTGGGGCCCAAATCCCCAAATACTAATTTTTGTTGATTCCGAAAAATCACAATATACAAACTACAGCTGAAATGTGAACACAAAACTGAACAAAAAGAATCAGCTGGCGTGTATAAGACCAAGCGTTTGTTTGTTTGTTTGTTTTTAATTATCCAATAATCAATATACTGCTGGTTTTGATTTGATCTCAAGCTGCTAAAATGTCTCACTACTCCATCCTTAATGTGTACATTTCCATCAATGTGCCCAGTTTCTTTTTTTTTTTTTTTTTGCTTTTAAATAGTACCCGGCAATGCTCAGTTACTCCTGGCAGTGCTCAGGAGGAACTATATGGGATGCTGGGATGGAACTCAAAGTGCTGCAGTGTAAGGCAACGCCCTACCCGCTTAAAAGTATTGTGCCCAGCCTGAAGCTCTCTGCCCACCTCCTCCATGGCTGTGGGTAAGGCTTCACCCACCCTGAGAGCCTCACCAAAGAAATAAGTGTAGTACGCCAGTTCACCCAGTCTTGCACTTTGAGAACAGACACACAGTGACACAGCCATATAGAAACCTATGAGGGCAAAGAGGCACAGAATGTAGAGTCAGAAGCTGCAAGACCCTAGGGGGCCAGAGGGTGGAGCTGGAGGAATGTCAGTCATGGAAAGAGTTTCAGAGGGTGACCTGCCACTTCAGCAGCCTCTGGGACAATGGACAGATTTCATCAAACGGTTAAGTCTACATAGCAGTCTTGTGAGGGCCTGACACAGGCCAGGGGCACACGGCACCTCCTTAGTCAGCATCAGAACTCTGTGGGCTGAGGGGCGCTGAGGCAGTGACACTAAAGATAAGCTATGCAAAGCAGCATAAATATCTTTAAAAAAAACTTTAAAAAAGCATGTATTACTAGACAGAAAGCAAACGTGTCAACACGCTAACAGCTGGCTGCATAAGTTGGTCATTGCGCCCAACTTTTCGCTGACCTGGGGTTTTCTCAATGCAATGCGCTGGGGAGCCAGAGTAATGTAGGAAGAAAACCTACTTCATACCACTGTTTTGGGACAGAAAGTTCATAGTTTTATATTTTTCTAAAATGCAATATTACAAATAAACCATTACAAGTGGTAACACAGCAGGTAGGGCGCTTTGCCTTGCACACAGCAGATCTGGGTTCAACTCTGGCATCCCATATATCCCTGAGCGACCCAAATTTACAGGAGTAATTTTGAGTGCAGTGCCATGGTATCAACCTCTGAGCATTAACCAGGCGTGGATCAAAAGTATATAGGCTCTGAGACCACCGGTGTGGCCCCTAAAACAAACCAAACTAACAAAGAAGAAGAGATCATGCCCCAGAGACACAGAACTCTGTGAAAGGAACAAAAACACAAGAGCTGGACAAGGTGTGTGTGTGGTGTGAGGGCCCTGCTTCTAATACTAGGTTTTATATTTCTCGTGCCTCACTGTTGACAGAAAACAATGAGACACACTCTGTGGGAGCAACTTGGGGCTTCTCCAGTTCCTCCCATCCAGAGTGGCCATGCCAGCACACAGACCTGGCCGAGCTTGGCCTCTG
>JAJIBD010036975.1:0-11810 GCA_021461705.1 Cryptotis parvus
AAAAGATTCATTGCTGTGAAAGCAACTGGGTTGACCCACATTGGTGCTTTGACAGTATTGCTCCAGAGAGGAAAACCCTCACAATCAACAGGCCCAAGTCCCATTGAGCATTTAGAAGCAATCTCTACACTCCTTTCTGATTGATAGATTACTTCTCATTTCCTAGGAGACTCTCTAGTCTTGTCAAATTGAAGAAACGTGTCCATGGGGTATAAATTTATTATTTTTTAAATTCACTTCAAATCTTCTTCTTCTTTTTTTTTTTTTTGCTTTTTGGGTCACACCCGGCAATGCTCAGGGGTTACTCCTGGCTCTGCACTCAGGAATTACTCCTGGCGGTGGTCGGGACCATATGGGATGCAAGGGATCAAACCGGGGCCGGCATGGCCGGCCAAGGCAAGGCAACCGCCTACCCGCTGGGCTATCGCCCCGCCCCACACTTCAAATCTTCTGATTTCATATTTTTTCCTCCAGGCAGGACTATTTTTTCCCTCATGGTAAATTTCTTGTTTTCTTTTTTTCCTTTTGGGTCACATCCAGCAAAATTCAAGGGTTACTCCTGGCTCTGCTCTCAGAAATTACCCCAGGTGGTATTTGGAGGACCATATAAGATGCTGGGAATTGAATCCAGCTCAGCTGCATGCAAGGCAAAAGCCCTACACACTGTACTATTGCTCCAGCCCCTTTTTTCTATTCTTTGTCTGTTTTTCTCTCTCTCTCTCTCTCTCTCTCTCTCTCTCTCTCTCTCTCTCTCTCTCTCTTCCTTTTGGGTCACACGGCAATGCTCAAGGGTTACTTCTGGCTCTGCACTCAGGAATTACTCCTGGCAGTGCTCGGAGACCATATGGGATGCCAGGGATAGAACCCGGGCGGGCACAGGTCGGCCGACGTGCAAGGCAAACACCCTACCCGCTGGGCTATCGCTCCGGCCCCTCTTTCTCTCTTTCTTCCTTCCTTCCTTCCTTCCTTTCTTTCATTCTTTATCTTTCTTCCTTTCCTTCCCTCCTTCCTTTTTTTCTTTCTTCCTTTTCTCTTGTTTTGTGAGCTTGTCATACTTGGAGAAACTCTCTCTCTAAGATCCTACTCAAAATTGCTTCCTCCTAGTTCCTGGTTCTTTGTTTAGCCTTTCATGCTGGAAAATGTGAATTCCATCCACCTGGCATTCCTTGTTGTCTTGACCCAAATGGGGGTGTGAGTTCCCAAAGGCCTCTGCTCTCCTGGTGACTGTGCCCCCCACTGCTCTCCCAGTTACCCTTGTCCCCCAACTGCTCTCCTGGTGACACCCCGATCTCCAGGCTTTAGCGGCAATTTCAATCCAGTGGCTCTGCAAGATGTATCAGTACCAGGCAGGGTGGGGACTTTGCTTTTTGAATTTTGGATTTTCAAACTACTCTGGACAATCCCCCAGTAAACCTCCTAGGAATTTTTCCTGGGAATGCATTAATCCATCAGAGTGGTATGGGGCAAGCCAGCCTCTGTACAGATATTAAGGCTTGTCACTCTGCATATCAGCTTCTGGGTCTCTGGCAGGCCTGGTGCTGGACACTAGGATGCTTCTCAGCAATTTGCCCTACAGGCAGCCCCCAGCACGCTTTCCCAGGCTCAGTGGTCCTCTGACACACTCTCTGGGCCATGCCTGGCCTGTGCTCTGCATGACCGGAATCCCTGGCATGCCTGATTCCCCAAGCACCACTGGGAATCACTCCACAAGAACAAGGTAGGGAGAAGACACCAAGTACCACTGACTGTAGTCCAAGGCCCCTCGGCTCCCCAAAAAAGGAGCCAGGAAAATGTTTAGATCTCAAAAGGAGAGGGGAGGTATAAAACATTGGGGGAACAGTTAGGGAAATTTGAATACACTCACTAGCAGATAAAATTGTAGAATGAGCTTTTTTTTTTTTTTTTTGCTTTTTTTGGGTCACACCTGGCAATGCTCAGGGGTTCCTCCTGGCTCTGCACTCAGGAATTACTCCTGGCAGTGCTAGGGAGACCATATGGGATGCGGGGATCAAACCCTGGCCGGGATGGGCCGGCTGTGTGCAAGGCAAACGCCCTACCCGCTGGACTATCACTCTAGCCCCGAGCATAAACTTTCTTAACTTTGTAGTTGTGTTAGAGATGCTAGAAGTAAATCCCCTTAGAAGAGCAAAGTACTTCAAAGCAATCTGTCGTATCTTCACCTTCTCTGAAGAGAACAAGGCAAATGTTAACTAACGAATCTAGGTGAAAGGCACAGTGCTCACTCTTCATGTTTATCTCTCGCTTTGGTTTTTGAACCGTACTGGCTGTGCTCAGGGATCATTCTTGGCAGAGCTTGTGGGACCATTTAAGCGCTGGGGATTGCACCTGGGTTAACTGTGTGCAAGGCAAGCGCCTTCCCCTCTGTACTCTTGCTCCAGTCCATTTTCTAACTTTCTGTATGATATACCTTTTTGGGGGGAGGGCACACACTCTTTGGTGCTCAGGAGTCACCCAGAAAGTGCTTGGGGGCAAGTCATATGGTGCCAAGAAGTCTGGCCTCCCCCCGCACACAGCATGAGCCCTGAGTCTTCATCCCCTTGGTGCTGGGATTCACTTTTTTTTTCTTCTCTCTGAAATTTTTAATGAACTAGACAATAATACCGAGCGATAAAAACCCCATCGGGTGGAGGCCGGAGCGATAGCACAGAGGATAAGGCGTTTGCCTTGCACGCGGCTGACGATTCCCCGGCATCCCATATGGTCCCCAAGTGCTGCCAGGAGTAAATCCTGAGTGTAGAGCCAGGAGTAACCCCTGAACATTGCCGGGTGTGACCCAAAAAGAAGAAAAACCCATCGGTGTACATATAAAATGACTATTTGGTGATGAGAAACTCTCTCCTGCCAGCTGCAATCACGCCCATTCCCGGTGCTCTCACACTCACTGGTACTGGGGGGCAGAACCTGCCCATTTCTCGGGGTCAAGGCCCTTCTCTGCGCAGAGCAGGGAACACAGGGAAATCAGGGCGGCAGGGGAGGACGGGGCGCCTGGGGATGGGGCTCAGAACTTGAGTGGGAGCTTGACCCGGCAGCTCTGTGTCACAGAGCCCGCCAAAGCTCAGCTGCACGGCCACCTCCACAGCTTGGATCTTGGCGGCACTGTTTCCCGAGGGAAGCGCCATCTCAGACTGCTGCTGCTTCCTAGGCCCTGTTGTGGGGCGACTCCTGTGAGTGCTGCTGCTTGCTATAAATGCAGGTTACCGCCAGTATTAACATAACCTTCCCGCACTTTGCCTCCAGCAGCTGCCACCGCCCCTGTCGCTCCTCCTGGTGCCTCTCAGCTTGTGCAAAGTAGTGATTTCTGGGCTGAGCAACAGCACCGCTGGGAAGGCGTTTGCTTTGCATGCAGCTCACCCAGGTTCGATCCCAGGCATCCCATATGGTTCCCTAAGTACATGAGGGAGGAATTCCTGAGTACACAACCTGGAGCAATGCCTGAGCATCACTGGGTGTGACCCAAAAGGAAAAAAAAAGTCGTGATTTCTGTGTTGCTGACATCACGCTTTGTCCCTGTGGAGTCAGAGGAGACAACGATGCTGATGACAACTGTGATGCTGATAAACAGCAGTGACTTCTCCTAGCAGGTTTGGTGACGGGGCAGGAGTCCACGCTTCTTCTGGACAGGGAATTACTGTGGAGGGAGACACAGCAATGTCTCCAAGGGTAGCCAGAGCCTCCAGGGCCTTCCAGCAGGCAAGATGATGGTTTCTCATCCATGCCATGGCCTGGTGGGAATGTTGCAGAACATGGACAGAGAGGGGGATGGGCCCACTTCCTGCTGGTCGCCACCAATGCTGCCACTGCCGGACATCACTGATGGAAGAAGTCTGAAATTCAAAGATACTTGTGGCCATGGCACACAGATCCTGGTGCTAGGGCTGGATTCACAATTTTTTAAATAAAAGTTATGAATAGGAGGCCAGAGAGAGAGTCCCGGGGCTAAGGCCTTATGTATGGATGACCCGGTTAGATTCCCAGTTCCCCAAAAACCACCAGGAAAGATCCCTGGGCACAGAGCCAGGAGTAAGCCCTAAGCAATGACTGATGTAGCCCAAAAAGCAAATTAAAAATAGGGGGAAAGGCTAAACACACACACACACACACACACACACACACACAGTCATAAAAGCAGAGACAACCCAACTGCCCATCCATACATAAGTGACTTCATACATGAACAACTATTCAGATGAAAAAGGAAATTTTGGGGTCAGAGTGATAGTACAGCAGGTAAGGCACTTGCCTTGCAATCAGCAGACCTGGGTTCAATCCCTAGAATCCCATATAGTCCCCTGACCATAGAGTTCAGGAGTAACCCCCTAAACACCACCAGGTGTGGGCCACCCATAGGAAATTCTGACATATGCTATGACCCGGTGAACCTGGAGAGCATGCTAAAAGAAAGAAGTCAGCTACAAAAGGACAGATATATGATTACACTTGAGTCAAGAGGCTCTTAGGGCAGTAACATTCACAGAAGCAGAAAGCAGAACGGGGGCTTTCCAAGGTTGGGGGGGAGCAGAACCGCAGCTGCTGGATGGGTTCATAGTTTCAGTTTTGCAAGAGGAAAATCTGCTAGAGACTGGATGTAGGACTATATTTTTTAACTGCTTAACACAGAAACAGTTTAAGGGTAAAATTTTGTTTTGCTTTGCTGGTTTATTTTGGGGGCTAAGGGGGCACATTGGTTGTCCTTAGGGGTTGTTCCTGCATCTTTGCTCAGGAATGTCCCTGGCAGTGCTCAGGGAATCTATATGGTGCTAGGAATGGTTGGGTTTTGGGGGGGCTTTTTGCCTTTTTTTTTTTTTTGGTCACACCCAGCAATGCTCAGAGCTTACTCCTAGCTCTGCCCTCAGGAATTACCCTGACAGTGCTCAGGGGAACCACATAGGATGCCAGGGATCAAACCCGGTTCAGCAGTGTGCAAGGCAAACACTCTACCCTCTGTGCTATTGCTCCAGCCCTGTGCTAGGAATTTGAACAGGGGTTGACCATTTGCAAGGCAAGTGCCTTGGAGGAGTACTATCTCTCAGATCCTTGTTAATTTCTTTATTTGGGGGCCCACACCAGGCTTTGCTCACGGATCACCCCTAGTGGAGTTAAGGCAACCATATGTAGTTCTAGAGATCACACCTGGGTAATCACAGGCAAGATAAGTCCTTTGCCTGCTCTCCTATTTCTCCAGCCCCCTGTTATGAGGCTTTCTTTTTATTTTATTTTTTCTTTTTTTTTTTTTTTTTTTGCCTTTTGGGTCACACCCAGCAATGCTCAGGGACGATATGGGATGCCGGGGATCGAACCCGGTCAGCCACGCGCAAGGCCACGCAAGGCCACGCGCAAGGCCACCTGAGCACGGCCACCTGAGCAGCTGTGCTATAGCTCCAGACCCTAGCTGGGGTCTTCTGTTGCAGGTCGGTACCTAACCACTTTCTTCTGGGAGGATGTGGAGTTTGCGCCATAGTCAGTGGTGCACTGAAGGGTCACTTCCAATAGTGCTCAGGGGACCGTGTGGTGCTGGACACAAACCCACGGCTTCTCACAGGCAGGGCAAGTGCTCTACCACTGAGCAATCTCCCCATTCCTATCTGCCCAATTTTGATACTGATGTTATGTAAATTTCAAGAACCTCCTCTTTCCCCTCCCTAGAAATATAAATGGCATTGGAATTTGTTCTTAAAAGGCACAACATGGGGCCAGAGCCATAGTACAGCCATGATAGGGTGTTTGCAGGTAGGGTGTTTGCCTTGCACACAGTCGACCCAGGTTCGATCCCCCAGCACCCCCATATGGTCCCCCCCCGAGTGCAGAGCAAGGGAGTAACCCCTGAACATCCCTGGGTGTGAATCCCGCCTCCCCCCCAAATAAAAGGCACAGTGATGCCCAGGGCTGGAGAGACAGTACAGAAAGTTAGGAAGGCACTTGTCTTGTATTGGCCTGGTGCAATAGCTAGTACCCCATATGGTCTCGTGAGCTCTGATTCCCCACCAGCACGGTGAGGTGCAGTATCAAAAAATAAATAAGGGCCAGAGCGATAGCACAGCCGGTCGGGTGTTTGCCTTCCACACGGCCGACCCGGGTTCTATCCCTGGCATCCCATATGGTCCCCCCAACCTTGCCAGGATAATTCTTGAGTGCAGAGCCAGGAGTAACCCCGAGCATTGCTGGGTTTGGCCCCAAAAAGCAAAAAAAAAAAAAAAAAAAGTAAATAAAAGGCACAATTCTAAGAGACACATCTGGGCTTTGTGCTCTTATGTAAAACATCTCTTTTCAGGGGCTGGAGTGATAGCCCAGCGGGTAGGGCGCTTGCCTTACACGCGCCGGCCTGTGCCGGCCGGGTTCGATCCCCGGCATCCCATATGGTCCCCCCGAGCACTGCCAGGAGTAATTCCTGAGTGCAAAGCCAGGAGTAACCCCCTGAGCTTTGCCGGGTGTGACCCAAAAAAGCAAAAAAAAAAAAAAAAAATCTCTTTTCAGGAGGGAAGTTCAATCAAATGATATTTTCTACAAAATCATTAATTGCATCCAAGTTTTCTTTTTCTTTTTTCTTTAATTTTTGGTTCACACCCAGTGGTACTCAGGGATCACCTCCTAGAAGGGCTGGGAATGCTATGGGATGCCGGGTAGGCCACATGCAAGGCAAGTTCCCTCCCAGCTATATTATCGCTCTAGCCCTATATCAACATTTTTTTTTTTTGGTCACACCCGGCATGCTCAGGGGTTTCTCCTGGCTCTGCACTCAGGAATTACTCCTGGCAGTACTCGGGGACCATATGGGATGCCGGGATCAAACCCAGGCCGGCACAGGCCAGCCACGCAAGGCAAATGCCCTACCCGCTGGGCTATCGCTCAGGCCCCCTGTATCAACATTTCTAAACGGCATAGACTGTGTGGAGCAGCCAGCTCTGCTCTGACCCACAGGGAACTAGTACCCAGGGAGGAGGGATGGCCCCCGGGAGGTCAGCCAGGACAGAGTCCTGGGTCCCTGTGTACTCAGTGCGGGAGGAGGGCAGGAGCCAGCCCGGGAGTACAGGGCAGAGTAGAGGAGCACAGGAACCAAAGGAGATGCACGGCAGGATGCAGCTACCAGCACGCCAGGGCCGGGAGGTGACACAAAGGGCTGGGGCAAGTGCTGTGCATGTGGGGACTGAGTTTGACCCCTGGGTGCTAAGGGGGGAAAGAGCCCCCAAGTACCACCAAGAATGGTCCCAAAGCTAGCAAATAAAACTAATCAAGCAATAAGATCTGAGTTTCAGTGGGACCTTTCCAAGTCCTAAGCCACATGTGGCAGGTACCGGAGCAGAAGAGGCCATGGGGCACCCCACTCCCAGGAAGAGGGTAGCCCAACTCTGTGCCCAGTAAGCCCTGATGGCCCGAGCCTGAATGAAGGTGAGGGACATACAGGGAGGAGGAGGTCCAGGGCTGGAAGGCAGAGTGTTGCTTGAGCAGGAAGGGCAGACGCACAGCACTGCTGAGGGGAATATCAAAATAACAGAAGCTAAAGTACCCCGGGGCAGGAGGGGACACAGTTCATCTGGGTACAGGCCCCCTAATGTGTGAGGCTGGGAAAGAGAGACCTAGAGGGTGGCAGGGCCAGGAGAGCACATAGGATCCTGAGGGTGTGGGCGGGCTGATTTTCAACCCTGTATTACATTTGAGGGAGCCTCAAGCCGCAACAGGGAAGAGCGAGCTGGCTTAGGACTTCACATCTAGGGGCTGACCCGGTTTGATCCCCAGCATCCCATATGGTCCCTAAGCCCACCAGGAGTGATGCATGCACCAACAGGTGCAACCCCAAAACAACACAATTGATATTTTCAAACAAACAAAAGAACTTCACACCTGTGTTTTAGAACTAACTCTAACAGGAGAGGGAAGAAAGCTCCTTTCTCCCATCTGTCACTCATCCCCTAGCATGGGTCCTTGCGGGCCTCAAGACAGGCACATGCCACACAGGGCACCTATCACCCACCTCCCCTGCCCTCTCACTGCCTGGCACCCACTCAGGTGTGCAAATGGCCACTGGACACCCAAGAAGGGAAAGAAGCCCATCAGCCCCACCATGCCCCATGCCATCTGCATGTGGCATATGTCTTACAAGACAGACACCTCCAAACACACACACACACACACACACACACACACACACACACACACACACACACACCTGACTGTGTGTGTGGCCTGACTGTCACTCCCCTCACTGCCACTAGTCCCTTTCCAATAGAAGGATGCAAACCTACAAGCAACCATTCCTAAGGTGGGTGCCTCCCTCCAGGCTACCTGAAAGCAACTAGGGAGAGCTCAGAGCTGCTCCAAGCGGGAAGTGGGAAGTGGAGAACCACACAGTAGCTGGCTTTCCTTTTTGGGTTGTTGCTTTTGTTTGTTCGCCTTTAGGCCACACAACTCCTGGCTTGGTGCTCAGGGCTGCTCCTGGTGGTGGTGGTGGGGGGGGTCATGTAGTGCTCCTGCGCATAGCCTGCACTCAGCCCACAGAGGTGTCTCATCGGGCTAGGAGAAGGTGGAAGGTGGCATCTGTCACTGTCCTTGGTGAAGAGCAATACAAATGCAACAGTCAATGGCCTATCCAGGGACAGAAGCTCAGCCTGCAGGAAGGCTCCTTGGAGGATCAAGCAGGTCCCAGTTCTGGGAACTTCTCTGACTCAAGCTAGGCGGGCCCCAGGGTTGGGCCTTCTGGGCCGAGTCCTCCCTTCAGAGGCTCTCAGTATACCAACTCCATCGAGCCTCTGATGCGCTCAAATGTGCTCAATATGCCAAGCGCCCAGTATACTTCAAAGCTTAGGAAAGACAAGAGCTGGATCTCCGTGAACTGAAGGACCACACCTGCCCCTGGCGCCATGGGGACTCTGTCATCATACATTTCCTCTGGCGAACTGGAGACGCCTCCAAGCATTAAGACACTTTCATTTCTGTGCCATACTCTGCTCAGGGCTTACTCCTGGCTCTGGGTTCAGGCATCGTTCCTGGCAGGGCTGGGCCTGCCATATGGGATGCTGGGGATCAAACCTAAAGTAGGTTTACTTGCCCTGCAAGCATGTTACCTGCTGTACATTTCAAGTCCCTAATAAGAATGATTTTGAGCAGGGCCTCTGGGTGAGTAGGAGGCAAACATGGGGAGAGGAGCAAAGTGGTGGAGGAAAGTGGGCACTGGTGAAGGGACTGGTGTTAAACAACATATGCCTGAAACCAATCATGAATAACTTTGTAATTTCAAGGTGACTGAAAAAATAAAATAAAGGCAAAAAAAAAAAAAAAAGCAAAGAAAGAACTATCTTTCACAGGACCTAGGAGATAGTTTGGGAGTCAGGGTGCATGGCCGGGTTCAGTCTCCTGCATCAAATGGCTTCTGACATCACCAGTGAATGTAGGTGCCCGAGCAGCACCAGAGTGGCCCCTCATGGATCCCAAGCACTGTCTCCTCAGCCCAAGCACTGAACACTGGCCTGGTTGGCCAAGAATTGCCAGGAGTAGGCCCAGAGCAATAGTATAGCAGGTAGAGCATTTGCCTTGCACGCAGCCAACCCAACCCACCAGGGTTCAATCCTTGTCACCCCATAAGGTCCTCTAAGGACCACCAGGGGTGATTCCTGAGTGTGGAACCAGCAGTAACCCCTCAGCACTGCCAGTGTGGCCCCCAAAACAAAAACAAACAGAAGAATTGATAGGAGTGGCCCTCACCCTCTCCAAACATTGCTTGGAAGATCTAAATATATACATAATTTCAAGTCTGGGGAGACTGCTCCGAAGGGCTGGAGTACATTATGTATTTCTTTTGTTTCTTTGGGCTATACTGAGCTTTGCTAAGGACTTATTCCTGGCCCCATGCGCGAGATCACTCCTGGTGAATCTTGGGGAACCATATCTGGTGGCAATGATCAAACTGGAGTTTATCTCTGTACTATTCCTTTGACCTTGGAGTGGATGCTTTGCATGCAAAAGCCCTGAGTTCAATCCTTGGGACTTTATAGTCCCCCCAATAGGCACTTTACAGTCCCCCAAATTATTTTCTAATTGTACTTGTGGGCTACAGCAAGCCCTTGGCCCTTGCACGTGGCTATCCCTGGTTTGATCCTTGGCGTTGCACATGGTCCTCCAAGCAGCACTGGGGTTACTCCTGAGCACAAAGTAGCCCCAGAACACCGCTGGGTGGGGCCCAAATCCCCAAATACTTTTTAGTTGATTCTGAAAAATCACAATATACAAACTACAGCTGAAATGTGAAACACAAAACTGAACAAAAAGAATCAGCTGCAGAGGAAAGACTGTTGTTGCTTGTTTGTTTGTTTGTTTTTTAATTATCTGGGATCAATAGTTACCAAGTTGTTCTTGATTTGATCTCAGCCATAAAATGTCTCAATACCCATCCTTTCACCAATGTACATTTCCATCAATGTACCCAGTTTCCTTTTTTTTTTTTTTTGCTTTTTTTGGGTTATACCCGGCAATGCTCAGGGGTTACTCCTGGCAGTGCTCAGGAGGACCATATGGGATGCTGGGGATGGAACCTGGGGCAGCTGCATGCAAGGCAAACGCCCTACCCGCTGTGCTATTGCTCCAGCCCCCAGTTTCCCTCTTGCCCACCTCCTGCTGGCTGTGGGTAAGGCTCACCCACCCTGAGCCTCACCTGTGCGAAATAAGTGTAGTACGCCAGTTTTACCCAGTCTGCACGGGAGGGACAGGATTACACAGACAGCCATGAGAAATCCAAGGGAGGGCAAAGAGGCACAGAATGTAGAGTCAGAAGCTGCAAGACCCTAGGGGGCCAGAGGGTGGAGCTGGAGGAATGTCAGTCATGGAAAGAGCCAGAGGGGTGACCTGCCACTTGTGCAGCCTCTGGACAATGGACAGACTTCATCAAACGGCTGCCGTCAGTGCCCACAGGCAACTAGAGGGCCTGACACAGGCCAGGGCACACGGGCACTTCCAGTCAGCATCAGAACTCTGTGGGGCTGGGGAGGGGCGTGGAGGCAGGTGACACCAAAAGATAAGCTGCAAAGCAGCATAATATCTTTAAAAAAAAACTTTAAAAAAGCATGTATTACTAGACAGAAAGCAAACGTGTCAACACGCTAACAGTTGGCGTACAAGTTGTATTACTATGCTCAACTTTTTCGCCGACCTGGGGTTTCCTCAATGCAATGCTGGGGAGCCAGAGTAATGTAGGAAGAAAACCTACTTCATACCACTGTTTTTGGGACAGAAAGTTCTATAGTTTTATATTTTTTCTAAAATGCAATATTACAAATAAAACCATTACAAGTGGTAACACAGCAGGTAGGGCGCTTGCCTTGCACACAGCAGATCTGGGTTCAATCCCCTGGCATCCCATATGGTCCCCTGAGCACCACCAGGAGTAATTCCTGAGTGCAGAGCCAGGAATAACCCCTGAGCATTAACCAGGCGTGACTCAAAAAGTATATAGGCCCTGAGACCACCGGGTGTGGCCCAAAACAAACCAAACTAACAAAGAAGAAGAGATCATGCCCCAGAGACACAGAACTCAGAAAGGAGCAAAACACAAGAGCAAGACAAGGTGTGTGTGTGGTGAGGGCCTGGAGCTTAGTACTAGAGCTTTAGGACTCCCCTTTGTGCCTCACTGTTGACAGAAACAATGAGACACACTCTGTGGGAGCAACCTGGGGGCTTCTCCAGTCCCTCCATCCAGTGGCCATGCCAGCACACAGACCTGGCCGAGCTGGCCTCTGCGTGACTGGCTGGGGAACAAAGGGTGGCTAACTCACCTGAAGTAATCGCGAGGATGCAGCCAGCAGGAT
>JAJIBD010036986.1:0-38188 GCA_021461705.1 Cryptotis parvus
CTCTCTCTCTAGCCTTGAGACATTATTCTGATCTTAGGACTTATGCCATGGGTCCTCTGAGTCTCAGAACCATCTCCTCAGTCGTAATACCACTCAGCTAAATACCACTTATGTGTGATACGTAGAGTGACTGGATGTCTTTAATAAATAATAAATAACAAAAATCTAATTTTTTGTGGGGCTGCACCCTAATTGTGCTTGAGGAACCGTGTGGTGCGGAGATCAAACTTCTGGGCCACTTTTTCAGCCCCAATGATTGAATTTGAAGTGAATAGTGTTCACACTTATTGTTCCTTACTGTAGCATTTCACTCTCGAAGTAATAATTACAAGTTTTATCTTTTAAGGGTTAAATGAGTTTCAGTACATTGAGCATATAAGGAGTCTCATTGTGAAAAAACACCTAGAATGTTTAAATGAATGTAGATTCTGGAGACATCAAACAGTAACAGAGATCTAAATGTCATACTTTATTTGTTTTGCAGACACATTCAGTCTGTTATGTGTTATGTGAGTCTATAAAGGCACGAAGTCAGAGATGAAGAAACTGCATGGAGGTCAGCATTTAGTTACAGGGTTTACAAAAGCTGAAATCAAGACTAGGTTAGGGCTGAGTAAAAATGCTAAACTCAGTCACATTTTTACATTTTTTTTTGTCTCCTAATTTTACACAGGGTTTGACTTTTATCAGTCTTCAGCTTCAGCTCATTTAGTGAAAAGTAAGAGACTTCTGTGTACCTCACCTCCCTCCCAGCTCACTCTCAGCACATCCTTTCCTTTTCTCTCTCACCTCCCCAGGACAGTTTTTCAGCTAGATCTGACCTATCCTATGGGCAGCAATGTATGGAAAGACATAGGACCCTGTTTTGGCAGCCAGAAAACTTCTGTGCTAAAGAATCAGGCCACCCACCATTTAATGAACTGCGCCCTGCCTCACACTTCAGTGAAAGAAAACTAGAAGCAGTTTGGACCCGAGTGAAGGGCCTGGTTCAGATCTCCAGGCTGGAGGCTCAGAGCCGGGGCACCAGTGTTCTGCTCTGACTTCAGGCTTTTCTTGTTTTTTTTTTTTTTTTTTTGTTTGTTTGTTTGTTTTTTCTCTCTGTCTGAGAGAGACAGAGAGAGACAGACAGACAGAAAGAGAGAGAGACAGCAGAAAGAGAGAGAGACAGACAGAAAGAGAGAGAGAGACAGACAGAAAGAGAGAGAGACAGACAGAAAGAGAGAGAGAGACAGACAGACAGAGAGAGAGAGAGAGAGAGAGAGAGAGAGAGAGAGAGAGAGAGAGAGAGAGAGAGAGAGATAAGGTGTTTGCCTTTGCACACAGCCAATCTCCAGCACCCCATATGGTCTCTTGAGCTGGCCAGGACTGAACTTTGAGCACAGTCGTGAGCAAGTGCTAGGACGCTGGAGTCCCCGACAGTAAGCAAGGGAACAAATTCCCCTTTATCTCAAAGGCCAGCAACAGATGGACAAAATTCTTGAGTTCAGCACAGTCCCAAAGACTTTTACTTGTCACCAATAATTAAACAAACTCTGCTTAATACAATACAACAAAAATACAATCCAAGGTCAGGATTGTATTAGCAACCCCAAACCCTCAAGGCATGACTGGACCCAGACCATGTACTCAGGTCGGGATCCAAAACCAAGAAGGACTATTCTTGTCCAAAAGGCAAGTTTTTTTTTCCCTCTCAGAATGGCGCCAAAGCCCAAGGCCCTCCCTTCCCCCTTCCTTCCTGGGCTGGTCTTTCAGACTCAAAAACCAGCACTTGTATGTAAATCTCCAGGTAAACACACCTAGCTCAGGTCTAGACAAATACTTATTTCCCAGGGCCAAGTTCCTGCTTCTCAAGGCTCCCATGCAAAGCACTTGTGGAGATGGGGCAAGCATACCTGAGAAGAAAGGTGGCTCAGGATTTAATACACAGAGAATAGCATATGATAATTTTGAGCATGAACATTATGCAGCCAGAGATATCTCTAAACTTCCACAAGGTCTATATCTATTTTAGAGTAATATTGTGTGCTCTGCCTTTAGTATTATTGAGTCAAGCCGCTTGCCAGGGGGTAAACTAGTATGCCTTCCTCCTTGATCTTAGCTGAGCTGATTACTTATAGGAGGACTCCAAAAGCAGCCAGGGTTTTCCTGGTATATGTCTAGTCCTGTGGAGAAGAGCCGGGTGAGTTATGAGAGGACATACTCCAACCAGCTAACATTGGATTCATGATAAAAAATTATAATGCTATGTTATTAAAATCGAACTGCCTTTTCCAATCTTGCCCCCAATCTCCCATAGTGACTTACACCAGAGCCTTAAGGCAAGATGCAAATAGCTTATAGCAAATGCTTGTGCTCTGGGCTTGCAGACACCCAGAGTTCATTGGGGCATGTCCTCCAACAATTAAGTCCTGAGCACTGCTGGGTATGGCCCCAAAACTGAAATGAAATGGAGATGGAGGAGGAGGAGGGGAGTGAGGAGAAGGGGGAGGAGAGGGAGGAGAAAGAGGGGAAGAGGAGGAGGGGAGAAAGAGGGGGAGGAGGGGGAGGAGAAAGAGCAGGAGGAAGAGCAGGAGGAGGAGGAGGGGAGGAGGAGGAGGAGGGGGAGGAGGAGGAGGGGGAAGGGAGAGGGAGGGAGGAGGAGGGGGAGGGAGAGGAGGAGGAGGAGGGGAGGAGAGGAGGAGGAGGAGGAGGAAGAGGAGGAGGAGAAGAAAAAGGCACAAGGGATCCAAATCTGGAAAGGAAAGCTCACCTTGTTCTGCAGGCCTTAAGGGTCAGGCCTGACTGGGGTGCCAACCACTAGAAACCAGGCATCTAGGGGAAAGGGCAATGTCCAGGTATCATAAAAGAAGGCAGCAGGGCACATGTGAAATCCGAGTCACTTAGGAGCGTTGTGTAATCTAGCAACATTCTGAGGTCAATTCTGTAAGATCACTTCTGCCAGCAGGGGGCGAGGTGGATGTCTTCACGGCGCAAGGCTGGGAAGGCAGCGATTTCCAAAGGAATCTAGCTGGACCCTTAGTTGGCTAGTTCAGCCGCTTACCAAGCAGCTGAATTCCCTGGAGTTTACGTGGAGGATGCCGCAAGGCTACTCTGATTTTTAGAGTCAACTGCAACAGCCTCAAAAATGAGTTGGGGCTCAGGGTTTTCTTCGAAGGCGGGTTTCTGCAAACAGCCACTGCAGTTGCGTCAGCCGCAACTCCTGATGCACAATGTTCTTTTATTCTCCCTTTCCCACTGTGCCTTACCACCGTGCAGGGCTCCTCTTTGCAGAAACATGCCCCCAGGCTTGAATCTTTAAAGAAGGAGCTCCCCAGAACTGAGCTCAGAGTCTGCCTGTGGCTCCCTGAAGGTGCCACCTGGCAGTTTTTTTTTTTTTTGGGTCACATCCTGCAATGCTCAGGGGTTACTCCTGGCTTTTCGCTCAGGAATTACCCCCTGGCGGTGCTCAGGGACCATATGGAATGCTGGGATCGAACCGGGGCCGCCGCTGTAAGGCAAATGCCCTACCCGCTGTGCTATCACTCCACCCGAGTTCTTTTAAAAAGTTTGACGCTTGTCATTCTTGGGGACAAGCAATCAGGGTCCTTGCCAGAGTGAACTCACTTTGGATCATGCTAGAGATGAATTCTGTATTTTGTAATGTTGATCATCCGTTCATCATGGATTCTTTGCATTACTTCCTTTTTATTTTTAAACGTTGTGTTAAATATTATTTATCTTCAGTCGAAGTTTTCTCATTCCTTACATCTTACAGTGAGAGTCGCACTCATTGGACCAAAGTCGGGCCCTGGGAGATAGTCACAACTGAGTGAAACCCATCGAACCTTCTGAAATAATCTGTCAGCACTTTGACCTTCTGACCTTTAACCCTCACCCCACATCCCCCAAGCCCCCTGAGAATTTACTAATGCCTGTAATTAGATGTCACACTCACTCTTTTGGTTTTTTTTTAGCCTTTGATTTAGAGTCAGCTAGTATTTTTTGTACTTGTTATATCACGGATCTAGCCTAAACATGTAATTTTTTTCTAATTAAAGATTTTAGTTGAGAGGCAGGAAATAGTACAGAGTCAGGACATATGTCTATCATGAACCCACCCAGTCCAATTCCTGGCACCTCATGGTCCTCTGAGCATCACCAAGTACAGCTCTGGAGGGGGCCCCTAAGCCCTGCACTGTGAGGCCCTAAAGGTCTCCAGCTCTGCCCAGGGGCCCAGGTATCCCCAGTACCATGGCCAGAGCACCACTGCATCCCCAGCCCTTGTACTCAACTGTCCCCAGATTTATTTTTCAAGGTAAAGAAATATGTGAACATTTATGAACCCCAGTTTGCACATTTGTTTTTTGCTTTTTTTGGGAGGTCACACCCGCAATGCTCAGGGGTACTCCTGGGTCTTCGCTCAGGAATTACTCCTGGCAGTGCTCAGGGGACCATATGGGATGCTGGGGATAGAACCTGGGTTGGCCGTGTGCAAGGCAAACGCCCTCCCGCTGTGCTATCTCTCTGGCCCCAAGTTTGCACATCTTTAAAACAGGAGCCATAAGGTTTTGTTTCCAAAATTCCGCATACAATGTTTACATAATATATTCAGAGAATATGGTGCCCCTAGGACACTCAGCTTGTAATTAGCTGCAGCATATCCCTTAAGAAGTTTCCATCCTAAACTGGAATTGCTCTTCAACTTTATGTACAGTGTTTTTTAATTAAAATTTTATTATACCACCATGAGATATATAATTACAAAGCTGTTTATGATTGGGTTTCAGTCATACGTGTTCCAGCACCCATCCCTCCACCAGTGCACATTTACCACCACCAATGTCCCTAGATTCCCTCCCCAGTCTGCCTCTATGACAGGGTCCTTCTCTCTCCTCTTCCTCTCTCCTCTTCCTCTTCCTCTCCCTGTCCCTGTCCCTGTCCCTCTCCCTCTCCATCTCCCCTTCCCTCCTCTTCCCTCTTCCCTATTCTCTCTTCCTCTTCTCCTTCTCTTTATCCTCCTCTTCCTCCTCCCCCTCCTCCTTCCTTCTCTCCCTTCTCTTACCCATTGTGGCTTGCAATACATACTTTTAGGGGTTATCATGCATATCCCTTTGCCTACGTTGAATGCTCTCTCCTAGTCTGACATTAACATTTCCAACAATTATTAGCACACTGGTTCCTACTCTATCTTACCTATCCTCTGACTCCCACACACTTGTAGTAGATTCCAAACATTGAACTGACCCTGGATTGGCTAAAAAATGCACTTGGAGTTTGGGGAACACTGGTGGAGGGAAATTGACACTGGTGGTGGGATTGGAGTCGAAATATTATGTCTAAAACCCAACTATCAATACATTTGTAATTCATGGCCCTTTAATTAAATTTTTAAAAAACTATAAATAGGGACTGGAGACATAGTACAGTGGGTAGGGTGTTTGCCTTTGCGTGCCACGGATCCAGGTTTGATCCCGGTATTGCATATGGTGTAACTGCCAGGAGTAATTCTGAGGGCAAATCCAGGAGTAACCCCTGAGCATCACTGGGTGTGACCCAAAAAGAAAAAAAAATACTGTAAACAAATTTAAAACATTTTGGCATCCTGAGCACAGCTTAGGTGCACCCTTCTTGGTCACTCCCCAATGAAAGATTTCAGTTGAGAAAATCACATTGGTTAATACTGGGTGTATTTGTTCTTTTCATGTGCTGATGTGATATAGAATGGTCTTTCAATTTTTTAAAAAAATTGTTTTTTTGGTTTATAATACTATTGTTAATAATGATATTCCATGGATATAATCCCAGTAAAATACCCATCACTTGAGCTGTCTTTTTTTGTTTGGAGGGGTCCCACACCTCTCTGTCTCAGATCTTACTCCTGGATTTGGTCTCAGGGATCACTCCTGGTAGGGATCAGGGGACCCTGTCGGGTGTTGTAAATTGAATCCAGTGGGTCAAGTGCAAGGCAAGCATCCTCCCCACTGTACTATCTCTTCAACTCTCGAAAATGATGAAGTCCTAGAGTCTCTATACTTGACATTTGCAAGGATAAAGAGCTATCAAGGTGTGCTCACTTTGACTAGGAATACCAGATGTTTAATACAGAATTCAACCACTTGGTATTTTGGTTTATTCTATGCTAAAAGTGAAAAATAAATCAACATGTCTATGCAAATGTGGGCTTTTTTCTCATTCTTTTTTGTTTCTTGATTGCAAGAGGCTTTTATTTAGGCTATCTCAGAATGCATGGACATGCATTCTAAACAACCAACAAATTGCCTTCCAGTAGATCTCTGTGGAGAAGAAAGTGGGAATTTGTCTTACTCTAAGTCAAATAGGCTTCACTTTGCGATATTAGTTAAGTAACTCAATGTAAATACTTCAGAGTCTATTTAATTGTAGCAAAAAACTGATGCCAGAGAAAGGCAATAAACATTTGATGATTTTCATAAGTCTTAATATATACTGAAATATTTAGGGTAAGGAATTTATGTCTTATTTTCAAACGGTTCATCCACAATTGTGTGTATGTGGAGGGAACTAGGGATGGCTTAAGGACTGGAGCAGATGCTTTGATGAAGACCCACTTGGTCTCCCGAGCACTGCTGGGAATAACCGCTGAGCACTGCTGGGTGTGACATCAAAAGCAAAGTTTTTTGTGTGTGTGTGTGTGTGTGTGTGTGTGTGTTTGTAAAATGAGAGGAAACTAAAAATATATCACATGTGGCAAAACATTCACACTTGTAGTGCAAGTGAAGGATTTACAGAACTTCATTGCTCTAATTTTGCAGCTTTCCATACACTTGACTTTATAGGCAATTTTTTCCAATCAAAACACTGGGATTTATAAAGTTATTCATAGTTGAAATTTAGAATATTGCAGCACCTATTCCACCATGAGTCAACCTCCCTCCACCAATGTTCGCTGGGTCTCTCCCGTCTCCTGCTCCTCCACAACCCCCAGCTCACCCTATGAACATGCACCTTTCTGAGCTCAGTTGTTAAAGTTTGGTCTCTTGATTTCAATGTTGTTGACTCAGAGGTTTGGTTATTTGACTCCATCATTTCTCAATACCACCTTGTACCCAACCCCCTGTACTAGCCCCTCTTGTTTCTCATATGTCTCTTCTCCCCCTTCTCTCCTCTCTTTCTTTCCTCTCCTTCCTGTACTCTGGAGTTGGTCAGAGCATCCATCCTTTCAAACATTGCATTTCCTCATCCTGACCTACACTTAACATTTTAAGATAGTTTTCAAAATGGAAAATGTTACCTTGTACACATATCATATGTTTTCATTTAGATGCTCATTTTTAAAATCCTTATATACATAGTTGACCAATATCCTTTCTGCTCAGGAGACAGAAAACCAGGGATTCTCAGTGTCTCCCAGAAATTTAAAGCCATAGAATTGTAAAGTCAGAAAAATGCAAATTGGTCAACACCCCATTATTAGAATTTAGAAATTGGAATAAAGAGGGCCCAAGGCTACCTCAGCCTTGATAAAGTGCTTCTAATTCAGAATCTAATCTGAACCCTCAGCCAGAATCACGCACAAATAACTACGTTTAACTGTTACCTCCATGATGTTTTATTTTATTTATATTTTTAGTTTGGGGTTATGCCTTTTGTTACTCAGGGCTTGTTCCTGGTCCAGTGTTCAGGGGTCACTCCTGATGGTACTCAGGGGAACCATTGGTGCCAGGGATTCAAACCTGGGTCAGCCACATGCAAGTCAAGCCCTTCACTCCTGTTCTGTCTCAACTACAGCCCCCACCCCCACCATTCCTGGGCCTGATTTTTTTAAAGCATTGCACAGAGGCTGACACATACCCCTATGCCCTGGACTGAATTGCTAAACATGTCACGTAAAAATAAATAAACAAAAAAGGTCTTAGTGATGGAACATTTTTTATATTTATTTCCTATTGTGTTTGGATCCAGAAATTATTTTTTAACCCTCACATAGTTTCTTTCACCTTAAAGATGACTTTCTCTTCTCGAAGCAAGAATTATCCAGATGATCCACCAATCTTTCTCACTGTTCCAACCCCCATCCCAGAAATTTACATACCACATTTCTCGTATAATTTCCTCCCCTGCATCAGAGACACATAAATAGTGGGTGTTGAAAGGATTAGGGGTTTGTATGAGTAAATTACCACCAGCTGTCTGAGGCTTTGCCATAATTTGTTTCCTTGAGGTTTTTGTTACAGCTGACAGACAAGGCTTGCTTGTGAAGGAAATGGTCTGTGGGTGCAGAGAGAGAGAGAGAGAGAGAAAGAGAGAGACAGAGACAGAGACATAGAGACACAGAGACAGAGAGAGACAGGGACATAGAGACAGAGACAGAGAGACAGAGACAGACAGAGAGAGAGAGAAAGGAAGGGCAGGAGAGCAAAAAGTAATAAATAATTCACGTTTTTTGTCCTCTGGAATCCAGCCTGTGAGGGATCCACTTATCCAGCTTCCTTACCAGTATCTTGGTCATATAATAAATCCAAGAGCTGAGAAAGAGAAAATCTGGGCCATTGGTCTGACCCTGGAGAACACACTGGAGCAGAACTGAAATGAAAATTCACAGTTTCTCTACAGGGCTGGAATCTTATGCAGACACAACAAACAAACTTTATTTTTTTTAAATCTGTTTCAATTTGGGGGACACTCCAAAGCAATGCTCAAGGGCTCCAGGGCTGGTGATATTAGACCAACCAGGTCAGCTGGGTCAGTGTTTGGGACCTTGGGCCTCTTGGGCTCTGCCTATGTGGAGAAAACTTTGATTTACTGAATGTTTGAATTGTGCTGGGCAATGAATTAAAGACTTACATTTTATTTTGTTCTCAAAACTTCTTGATTAGGTAATTATCACTGACCTTATTTGTTAGTGAGGACACTAAAGCAGGGTTTAAGGAATTTGTGAGTCATGATTTGAACTTGGGAATTGGAGGGTGGTAGCGGGTGACTCTACAGCACCCGTGAGGGGTGACCACCACTAGGCACTCTGGTTCTCCAGTACTCACCACGGAGACTGGCAATATTTATATTTCTACCAATGAAACTTGAAGCTTAATTTAAAATTTTGGGGGGTGCAAATCTGGTGGGGCTCAGGGGCAGCTCCTGATGGAGCAGCACTATATGTGGTGCTGGGGTTCGAACCAGGCTCACAACCACAAAGGCCTGCCAGGCAAGCACCGAACTCATGCTCTTTCTCTGGCCCAAACATCCATCCATCCATCCATCCATCCATCCATCCATCCATCCATCCATCCATCCATCCATCCATCCATCCATCCATCCATCCATCCTCTATGGAGATTGAACCTGGCTTGGCAGTGTGCAGGACAAACACTTCAATATGGCCTTCTTTTGCTGTTTTCAAATTGATTTTTATTTTTGAAAAATGATTTCTTAACTTTTTTAAAACTCTAGGATACAGAGTAGTTCCTGACATATAATGGTTCTCAGTAAGTAGTTTTTGAATGAGTGAGGTCGTATGTAAGATTCATTGTGTACATGGTTGGAGGTTATTGTTGCTGTGGTGCTAGGCAGGGGGATAGGGACCCAAAGTGATGTTTGGGGTTCATGTAGTACCAAGAATTTGTCTCATTGTTTCACACATGTAGGGCGTGTGGTCTAATCCTTAAACCATGTCCTCAGTTCCAATTGTGAAGGTGTTAAAGCTTTATGCCAGCTGTCTATTGTTGTAGATGTTGTATTTCAAAATGGCAAGACTTAAAACAGGTCCCATTTGGTTAGACATCAGAGTGCTGTGAGTCAGGAGTCTGGGCCTGTCTCTGCTGAGCAATTTCATCCCTGTAGCATTGACTAGATCGCTCACTAGTATTTGGCTGAAGGCCTCTGTGGAGGCCCCTGAAAAGCTTCACACACACCAGCCACAGAATGTGAGTGAGGCTGCTGGGTGATGTCTTGTCAGAGACAGTCTCACTGAACGCCTTACAGTTTCTCCGACAGGGTGTCAAAGTTGTGTTATGGCAGTTGTCTACAAAAGGGTGGAGGCCACAAGTCTTCTTATGACACCACCTCGTCATTGATTGAACACCAAGTTATGTTGGTCAAGCACATCACCAAGACTAGTCCCGTGGCAAGGGAGAGGGAGAGTTAGACCCCCACCTCTCAGTGGAACACTGAACAAAGTGTTTCCATCCATTTTTTTTTTTTTGGGTCACACCCGCAAAGCTCAGGGGTTACTCCTGTCTTTTTTCTCAGGAATTACTCCTGGCAGTACTCGGGGACCATGTGGGATGCCAGGGATCAACCCAGGTCAGCCATGTGCAAGGCAAATGCCCTACCCACTGTGCTATTGCTCCGGCCCCTCCATCCACCTTTTAATTGACCACCTGGTTCTGCCTTTGGCCACAAACATTATCACATGTAAAACATTTTTTTTTTTTTGCTTTTTTGAGTCACACCTGGCAATGCACAGGGGTTACTCCTGGCTCTTTGCTCAGAAACTACTCCTGGTGGTGTCGGGGAACCATATGGGATGCCGGGGATCAAACCCAGGTTGGCCATGTGCAAGGCAAACGCCCTACCCGCTGTGCTATCGCTCCAGCCCTGCAAAACATATTTCTTTCCTCACAAAGACTCCCAATTTCACAATATTAGTGGTATTGGCTCAGAAGTCCAGAATCTCCTCAGTCAATTCAACTTTTAGGTGAAGATGCTGCTCCTGGCTGATAGCCCAGTGCTTTGCCTCTAGATCAGTCCTTTGGCTCTTGATTCCGTTCTTTGAGTCCGTTTTTCTTTTCCCAAAGGACGTGGGCCTTGTTCAACAGTGGGTGTCAACCTGCTTCCTCTGGTAGCAGGTTGAGGCATCAAAGGTGAGTTTTCATCGACTGCTTTAAATTCTTTAAATTCATTTAAAAAATTCTCTGAGGATGTCTTTAGAACTGATTTATAATCTGTGTGATTTATGATCTGTTCTGAAAAGTCAAGCCCACATCTCATTGAAAATCAAGTTCTTGTTGCTCTGCCTGGGAGATTACAATGAGAAAATGGGTCCTAAGTTTCTTAGAAATGCGACTTGTCTATTTGGAAGGCATGTCCTGAGGATTCTTAGAGACCTTTTATTGGGGGGCCCTCCTCCAAGTAGTACCCGAGCCACTCCCTGGGATATTTGGCTCAGCTGGGCTGGGGATGGTTTTGGTACCCAGGCCCTGCCATGCTGGGTCAAACCAGGGCCACTCCTGGCTGGCTGTACTGGTGCCAGGGATTGAACTTTGAGGTTCACAAATGCAAGGAATGTGCTCTAGTTCTTTCACTGCCCCCAGTCCCTTAAAGGCCCTTTTGCTCCACTTAAATGGTACAAAATGTACCATTTTAGACATTTTTAAAGCCTTAATGGTGTGTTTAAGACTCAAATCTAAATTTGATTTTTTACTCTGATACACTTATTTTGAAAGCTTTTGTCATATATTAAAACTGCAGGTGAAAAGACACAATTTGAGTTTTCAAATTAGAAAGTTCCTTTAAATTTAGTTAAAGATTCTTTAAGTTTACTCTAAATTCTGCTTAAAACCCCAATGAGAAGCACAACACTCATGACATTAGAGTTAGAGATCTTGTCAATGATTCCGTGCCATTGGCCAAGCAAACGCAAGCAGATGAACAAAAGAAGTTTCTGCACTCTAAGGGAAATAATGACCAAAATAAAAAGATATTCCACGTACTGGGAGAGAATATTTTTCAACACTTAATGGATATAGGACATCCAATATCTATAAAACACTAACAAGAAAAAAAAATCAACCAACTCCATCAACACTAGAGGGGGAAGAGATAGACAGTTCTCAAAGGAGACATAGAGATGGCCACAAGGTATATAAAAATTCTGCATCACTTATCATAAGGGAGATGCAAATCAAAATAAAAATGAATATAATCTCACACCAGTGAGACTGACATACAACACAAAAAAGTTTTTAAAAACAGTGTTGGCATGGATGTGGGGAATAAAGAAACCCCATTCACTGCTGGTGGGAATGTTGACTGGCCCATCCCTTTTTGGAAAACCATACCATCACTTTTCAATAATTGGGACTTGAACTTTTGTATGATCCAGCAATTCTACTCCTTGCATGGAGTAGAATTTTTTGGACCCGAATGGTTGAAAAACTCTGTTAAGAAAAGACATCTCCACTCCTGTGTTCATTGCAACATATTCATAATAGCCACAATTTGGAAACAACCCAAGTATTCAAGAACAGATGACTGGGTTAAGAAAAAAAAAATGACACATTGGTGGCTGGAACTATACTACAGTGGGGAGGATGTTTGCCTTGCACATGCCAACCCACGTTCAATCCTGGCATCCCATATGGTCCCCATAAGCACTACCAGGAATAGTTCCTGAGTACAGAGCCAGGAATAACCCTGAGCATTGCCTGGTGTGACCCAAAAAATTAAAAAAAAAAAAGCTATGGCACACATACATAATGGAATACTACTTGGCTATAAGAAACGGTGGAATCATACAATTTGCTGCTTTTTTGATGGATCTGGAGAGAGGGACAAACGCAGAATTATCTCTCATAAGTGGAATACAAAGAAACATAGTAGGGGAATAACAAATGCCAGAGGCAGCAGAAACTGGGAACTGTCTTCAATAGGAAACTTGCCACAGTGGGGCCAGGACAACAATGGGAGCAAGGGACACACCGGTACAAAGTGTGGTCTTTTGTGTATGAAATCCTACCATTAATAGTTTTGTAAACCATGTTACCTAAAATAAAAACAAACAAAAAAGTCAGTGGCCTCTTTTCTGGACAAAAAATTATTTTAGTCCACCTCTAACATAATCCTTATCATATATTGTCGGGCACTCCGCGGGATCCCCGACAGTGCCGGGAAGCGAGTTCCCTTCTACCTCCGGCCGGCGAGGAATGGATGAACACTCAGGAATCCGATGCAGTTTTAAAAGGCTTTACTTATCACAGGTTCAGGCATACAAATCAGCAAAAAGGAAAAACCCGATGCTTAGGATTCCAGGCTAGAACCCCAGCCACGTAGGCCAAGATGGTGACCACCATGTGTAAAAGCTTCCAAGCAGGGCGAACGCTCACAGCAGAGCAAGCGCCCCCAAAGAAGCGCGTGAGAGTGAAAACCGGCTAGTTTATACCCCTGCAACTCAGACCTTCCTCCCATTGTTATGGAAAGAAGGGAGGGTCCAATGCCCTTAGGTAATCCCTCCCCTGCATCTCACCTAGGGCCTTTACTGTGCTAATGTTTTGAGCCGATGCAGCGGCCCTTAAAGGAGTCCTGCAACAATATATGATATAAGAAGTTGGATAGTATTTTTGAAATTCTTCCTAAAAATGACCTTGTATAGACCCATGCATTCGCTTAGTATTTGGGGATTACTTCTGCTTTGTACTCCTGGTGGCACTTGTGGAACCATCTGTGGTGCTTGGATTGAATCTGGGTTGGCTGCATGCAAGGCAAGTACCTACCTGTTACATTATAGCCTCAAAAGCTAAAAGTTTTGGATGAAAAAATCCTGTAATCTTCTGCCCCCAACATATTATAAATAACATGACTATGCAATAATAGTTCTAAGTAAAATATGGTTCTATTGATAGTATTAAAATAATCATTAGATTTATAAATGTGAACATCCCCTGAAAATAAGAAAAATATATTAAAGAGTTATAAGGGAGGAAAACAGACATTTAAACTGTCATTGTAACTGTAAAAATAGATAAGTAAATATAGATAATAACTAGAGAGACTACACAAAAAGTTAAATGAATGTGTTGAGGAAATGAGAGAATTAATAGCAATATAATTATATTTTTATTAAGTTTTTGTGGCATCACTATTTTACAAGAGTATACATGCTTGGATGTCTCAGGGGTACAGTTATTACTATATTGTATCCACAGGTATGTGCCAATAACTTTCCACAATTATTCATAGGACCATTCATGTAATTAATGTAATTTTAAAACCAACAAAGAATTTATCTTCTCAAGATAAAAACATCATTTTGGGTTAAGAAAAGATGCCGAGACTCTGATATTGGCTATCTCTGGATATTACAGTTATTTAACTTTTTGTTTTAAAAAAGACTAGTTTACAAAGAATGTGTCATGAACTTTGTAGAAAAGGTTTTTTAAAAAATAAGTGTTAAATGTTATCTAGCTTTCTTTCCCAGACCTTCTGGTTTATCCAGTTAATGCAATCGTTTTCTTTAATCATTGTGTGTGTGGCTGAAGACAGGGTTCTGCTCCGAACCTAGCAGCCCATAATTTGATTTGAGACAGAGCTAAATATAGTCCTAGCTTTGATATGTGGGATGGAAACCTGACTCTTCTCGCTTTCTTTTTTGGCTGCGGAGACTGCAGGAGATTTTTTTGACAGGTGGCCTTTGAGCCTTATCTCTGGTCAAACCAGACCTTAAAAACATTTTTCCCAAAGACCTCCTAACTCAGGAGCAAAGCAGTCAGGCACAAAGGAAGGGGTGGAGATGTGTGTGTGTGTGTGTGTGTGTGTGTGTGTGTGGGGGGGTGGTTCCAGCATGGGGAACTTTCAGACATTTTCTCTAATATCCCAATTTGTACCTTTATCCTCTTCTTCAATCCCTATCCTTAATACAGTAATAACTGTATTATAAAAATAATTAGGGGAAAATTCAAGACCTGGAAGTGTGGACACTAGCTTGTGCTGAGAATGTGGACTCCCCATCGGGACACAGAAATGCTGAGTTTAACTCTTAGGTTACCCCAAAGAACTGCTTCATTCTAGAGCTGCTCTGTTGGTCTTGCTTTCAGAAATTCAGAAAACAGATCACTGGGCTCATATCATGTACAGGACAATCTGTGCCACAGCCTCAGCAGAGACTTTGCTTGTGCTTTTTTTTTTTTTTTTTGGGTCACACCCGGCAATGCTCAGGGGTTTCTCCTGGCTCTGCACTCAGGAATTACTCCTGGCGGTGCTCGGGGGACCATATGGGATGCCGGGGATTGAACCGGGC
Source organism: Cryptotis parvus (assembly GCA_021461705.1). Lineage (NCBI taxonomy): Eukaryota > Metazoa > Chordata > Mammalia > Eulipotyphla > Soricidae > Cryptotis > Cryptotis parvus. The sequence goes on from JAJIBD010036986.1 coordinate 14,969, forward strand.
GGTACTGGCCGCCGCGTGCAAGACAAATGCCCTACCCGCTGGACTATCGCCCGACCCTGCTTGTGCCTTTTGGATCTCAAATATATAACTAAGCGATCATTGCCCGATGTGGCTCCAAAAAGCTTCCAGCAAATTAAAAGGTCAGTGATAAGGCTAATAATAACATTGATGGTGCCACTTACTAAAAGGCTTTTATTTTAGAGGGGGAAAGAGCATTAGGGTTGTGAGCATTTTAATTATAAGATCTGACTGGTTTAAGCCTTATTACATAAATAGATAGTACCTCAGTTCTCAGCATTGGTCATCTCCAAAAAATCTTTTCTATGATTTTAAAGCTTGCCTGTGAAAGTATCTCAGGCCCCGTCTAATTTGTAACGTTGCCAGCACATAGTTACTCTAGAAATTTTACTTGGTATAGTATTCATAGGTGAAAGTATACCACCTACACGGCAGAGCCTAGCAAGCTACCCAGCGTTTTATTTATTTGTTATGCCAAAAACTAGTAACAATTATGGACCTCAATTCCCTGACCTGAAGAATGGTTTGAGGCTCTTCCTGTCCCTGGAGCAAGCAGATGCCCTTGGGTTACACTTGCTTGTGACAGGACTTATGGAGATGTTACTAGTGCCCACTCGAGCAAATCGATGAACATTGGGAAGACAGTGATACAGTGACAGTGATGATTTTAAAGAAGTTTAAGGGGAGATTCCAGGTTTTGATGCTCACCGTCTTGAGGCTTTTTCAGTATTCTGAGAAGTTACAGAATTTACCATCCCAGGAGGGTATGAGCGGGAGGCTGCGAGCCACTGTTAAGGGTTTCCCTTGCATAGCGAGACTCCTGTCCTATCCCAGGTGAGACCAGCTTGCCGGATCTTATGGAACTTAACATCATGCTCTCTCACCTGTCTGTCCAGTGCATCCTTTTGCCTTCAGCTAGGGTCGCACCTATGACCTTCCGGTGCTCCACTACACCTGTTGGGTTACCTCTGCAAGGGGATGCTGGCGCTCCTGAGTGGACCTCCTCTCCAAATACTCCCCTTTGTGGTTCTGTTTATCCAGTGCGCCCCAGGGGCACGGGGCGGGGCGGGGGTTGGGGGTGGGGGGAAAGGGACACAGTCCTCAGAGCCCTCTGCCTCTCTGTCCACAGCTTTCAGGCCAGAAAGACAGGAGGGCGTGCGGGGGCGATGTGCCACCTGGGCCTCCTCAGCCTCTGCCCGGGCAGTCTGGGCCCCGCCCCGCCTGCGGTTGACAGCTCAGCTGGGCCGTGCGCCCCGTGCCAGCCAGTCGTGTCTCTGCGTGCGCGCCTGCCACGGCTGCCTCTGGCTGCGGCTCCCCAGGCAGCTCGGGCGCCGCTTTGCTGAGAACAGTCCCTGCCTTGTGCGGGGCACCGGGCACCGTTAGCTGGACGTCCGGCCACGTCAAATAGGTTTCTAAAAAAAAAAAAAAAAAGACTGCAAGCAGAGGTTCCTCCTGCCAGCTCCAAAAAAGGGAACTGGGCAGGGAAAAGCTGCTGCTCTGTGCACTGGAGCGCCGAGGGCAAGGCTTTGCTTTCCCCAGGCGGCTGCCACCCCGGGTGAGGCGGCCCTGTGAGGAAGGCAGGAAAGCCGGTGGAAATGGAGCGAACATGGATGAGGTAGGTGGGTGGCTTCTTCCTCGCTGCGCTCTGGGGCTGGCACCCTCCGCGCCCCTGCCCAGCGCCCTTAGAAGAGGTCCCTAACCACTAGGGGTGGGGGACAGCCTCTCCCTGCCTTCCTCCCTCCCCCTTCTCTCTCTTTCTCTCCCTCCCTTCTCTCCCCCCTCTTTTTCTCTCTCCCTCCCCCCCCCCCTCTCTCTCTTCTCTCTCTCTCCCTTCCCTCCTCTCCCCACTCCATCCCTCCAAATTCCCAGCCTATTGCTGCTCCCTGGAGTTCATGCTTTCAAGACACCCTCCCACCTACTCTGGACTTTGAAAGGCTCAGGGACAGTGCCTGAAAGTTCTTGGCAGAACCATTTCTCAGAGCTGTGCAGTGGGATTGGAGGCTGCAATCCATGGGAGTGGTTCCCCTGAGAAGCCCCTCTGAGAACGCCCATGACAGGGGTTCCCATGCTCTCTTTTAGAAACACCTTAATTTCAGGTGCCTTGAGAGAGACCTGGTTCTTTCTCACTCTGCCATGTTTTTTTTTTCAGCTTCACCCACTGCACAGGGGCTGGAAAGAAGCCAGCAAAGCGCAAAGCCTAGCGACAGGCTGACTAGGGGTGAGGAAAGGGAAAGCAGAGACCAGGGTGGTTCCTTGCTCAGGCTTTGAGGGGGGCCAGGGCCACAGGCTGCTTTTAGATCTGGTTCAGACATGCCTGGAGGGTTGGTGTTTCTCTGTTCCCCACCCTTCCCTTTCCCCTTCCCCACCCCATAGACTTTAAAATGTATTTTGCTTGGTTTGGATAGTACAGCAGGTAGGTCCCTTACCTAGCATGCTGCTGACCTGGGGTTCCATCCCTGGTACCTCATAGGATCCCTTGAGTACTACCAGGAGTGATCTATGGGCGCAGTTGAGCATGACACAAAAACTCAGTAATACACTCCAAGCTTGCTCAAGGGTAAGAGATAGTGCCTTGAGAGAAGCTGTCACTCCTGGTTTTTCAGCAGAAGGCGGGTGAGGAAACGATATCAGAAGCATTTTCCGGCATGGAAAGCGCCTCCCTCTCCAGCATTTGGCTTTGGAGAATTGGAACATCCCGATGCGTACTCTGGCTCCTGGGAGGGGTGGCTGCACAAACACAAGGGGAATTTGGGACTTAACAGTACTTCTGAGGAAGACCTGGGGGACTTTTGCTCACTGTTCACAGTGGAGTGAATTGTAGACTGTGCATTTGAAAGAAAGGGCAACTGAAGCTTAAGAATGTGTTCAGAGAAGTATGCTCTTGAGGCTTCATGGGTTGATTCTACTGTTTTTGCTACTTTCTGCTTTCCCCAACTTTCTCCTAAAAGTGTGTGTTGTGTCCTGGGGATCAGTAGATGAAAGAAGTGTCTTCAAGGAGCATGAGGTGGGCCTGGGAGATGGTGCCATGGAATGGAGCTCAGCTACAGGGTCTTGCCCAGCACCCTGGGAGTGGCCCCCCATTGCCACATCTGCAGTGGTCCCTTTCCGAGCACCACCAAGTGTGTCTCCCAGAAGAGACTCTAGGAGACTGAAGATTAGGGGACCCACAAAGACCAGGGTCTCTGGAGAAGTGAAAACTTGACTGGAGATGAGTAGATCAATTTGGAATCCCTCTAGAGGTCAGAGCAGTCGACTGGAGCAAGGGAAGAGAGGAAGTTATGGCTCACTATAAAGTGAACGTTTCCTAAGGAGTAGATTCCTGACCCTGGAGTTAGTCAGCAAGTTAGTTGACCTGTTGATGGTATGAGAGTGATGTGTTAGAGATTCTTCCCTCACCGTGTTCTCAGTGTTTATCATACTTCAAAAACCCATGGCTGGAGCCAGAGTGATAGTCTAGCAGGTAGGGCACTTACCTTGCATCTTGTGAACCTGGATTCTATCCCCAGCACCACATATGGTTCCCTAAGGCCCACCAGGAATGATCTCTGAGTACTGTCTGGTGTGATAAAAAAAAAGTATTGTTTATTAACACTTTCAAATGTTATTGTAACAATTTCAGGGAAATGCTAAAATCATTTGAAATATAGTAGACTTACTTATTTGGTTTTCAGGGCAGGGATCAGGGGATTACTCCTGCCCCGTGTGCTGGCATTTGCTCCTGCATGCTGGCTTTGCTCTTGGAGGCCACACAAAAGGTAAACACTTTACCCACTGTGTTATCTCTTCGGCCCCCACAGATCTTTACGTTTATAGTTAGGTTTACTTCATCTGTAAATGGATGCTCAGATCAGAAAGAGAACATTGACAGCACTCTTGAAGTCCTTCTTGTCACACCTTGGGAAATTGCTGTATGAGCTTAACATATAGACTAGTTTTGCTTGATGTTGAACTCTATGCAACATTATCCACTGTGTAATCTTCTTTATTAGGCTTTACTCATTCAATAATTTGCTTATATGGCTCTCTCATGTTGCGTTGTTATGGATAATTGTATTTTATTCTTGTTTCTGTATAGCATTCTATTTTGTTTAACTATATGACATTTTCCAATTCTATTGTAAATTAATGTTTTTGACATTTTCTAGAGTGGGACTAGCATAAGCAGTGTTCCTATGAACATATAGTGAATATATATGTCTATATATATGAATATATATGTATATGTGAATATATATTTCTTTTGGACGCATACATAGAAATAAAACCAAAGGGTAATAAGATGCACATATTCAATTATAGTATACAATCAATTAATGTTTAAAATTGTTAGAACAGAGGATTTACAAAGGGCAGAGATACAGTATAAAATTGTTCAGTATTAGGAGGGATGGAGTGATAGCCCAGCAGGGAGGGCGTTTGCCTTGCACGCGACCAGTCTATGCCGGCCCAGGTTTGATCCCTGGCATCCCATATGGTCCCCAGAGCATAATTGTTATGCTCGCCAGGAGTAATTCCTGAATGCAGAGCCAGGAGAAACCCATGAGCATTGCCGGATGTGACCAAAAAAGAAAAAAATTGTTCAGTATCAGCAGTCATCAGGGAAATGCAAATTGTTACCCGAAAATGATACAGCTACTATGTTTCAGAATGGCTAAAATAAAAAAAGAAAATAACAAATCTTGGCAGGACAGAGCAGTCAGAATGTTTCACATTTTAAAAACCTCTATTTCTAATATGAGTTGTATTTAAATTGCAACCAATTTAATGTGTAACTGAAACTCCTATGTGTAACTGAAACAAAAGTTTCCTGTGATATTTAATTGTAGGATCTTTTTGTTCTTATATTTTTAACTTTTTCTTAAAAAATACTGATTGTGAAGCACTAGATTCATTTTTCGATTTAATGATTTACAGATCAAAAATATAATATTCATAGATGACAACTGATATTTAAGATATTTCCTAACTCAAAGATAAAATTAGCTGGAACATTTGCTCATGAACATTTGCTTCAAGTGTGGGAATACAGGCAGGATTCTAAATGTTAAGAATGAGTCAGGCTGAGTTTCTGTCTTTAAGGGCTTTACTTTCTCATTGCCTTTAAATCTGATAGAGAAATGTACACTTAAGTGTTTATCCACTCCCTTTTGGTCCTGGAGCACAGTTTATAAGCACAATGTTACTGTAAAGCTACCCTATAGGCTTGCATTGTGTGCTAATCCTTTGCATACTTTGATTCATTTCTCTCCATCCTATGAGGTATGGGTGAATTATATTTTACTCATTTGTTGAGCGGTTCAGTTAATTTGTCCTAATGACACATATAACTAAGGAAGAATTACAGCTGGAACTATCTTATTTCAAAATTGATGTTATTAATTGTTCTTAATTGTGCTCTATAGATGACATCATTTATGAATTGATTGTTTTTATTCTGACGACTCTTAAGGCTATGAATAAGCTTAAAATGTGTGATTCCAGGGGCCAGAGCAAGAGCACAGTGGTAGGGCATTTGCCTTGAATGAAGTCAACCCAGGTTCCATCCCAGGCATCCCATATGGTCCTTCGAGCACCACCAGGAGTAACTCCTGAGTGCAGAACCAGGAGTAACACCTGAGCACTGTTGGGTGTGACCCAAAAGCAGAAAAAAGAAGTGTGATTCCATTCCTCATTTTATTCTTCACAGTTCTTGAAATTCCCTATTTCTTTATCTTGCCCACTCTAGCCACAAAGGTTATGGTCCTGAACCTGAGTTCTCAAGGTTAAATAGCCCCTTCTCCCCAACTGTGCATCATCTACTCTGCCCAGGGGTGTTGCCAGCCATTTTTGATTAAATCACTTGGGGAATGTGATTGGTCATCTGGAGTAACATATTTCCCATGAACCCACTGGTCTTATACCAAGCTGATTGGTCATCAGCAAAATATATTTTGTGGTGGAAAGGAGCACACCAAGGGGTAGTCAGGACTTCCTCCTGGTTGTCTCAGAGGTCATCAGAGGTCATTCCTTGTAGTGCACTGGGGATCGAACCAGGGATGGCCTGATGCAAGACAAGCACATTAACCCCTTTACTATCTCTCAAAGTGAGCCTTTGACAGGAAAAGAGTTGTCAAAGGAATAAATTGATGGATCATATGAAATGGAGGGTAGTTTTGCTTACCACTTAAATCTAGCTTTAACTAGACAAACAACTTATACTGCTTTAAATTTTCAGTGTTCATCTATCTGGGCTAGCTGCTTCATAGAATATTATAACTTTTTTAATAATGTTTTTTGCCCCACCCATAAGTGCTCAGGAGCCTTAGCTGTAGCCATACATGGTGACAAACTTCAACCAGTGTCACGGCTATATGCTAAGCAAGCACTTTAACCTCCGTGCTATTTCTCTGGTCCCCTATTATGAACATTTTAGAGTCTCTGTTTCCAATTAAGTTTTTGTTTCTTTATTATATTTTCTTCTGTAATAAATTTCCACAAACTGTTGCTCAGCAATATAAAAATTTGCTATCTGATGATCAGACTTCTTCGTCAAGACCATGAACAAACGGTTTGAGGCTCTTCGTATTCCTAAAACAACCAGATGCCATTGGGCTACACTGGCATGTAATAGGGTCAAATGGAAATGTTACTGGCGCCCGCCGAGGAAATTGATGAACAATGGGATGTCTAGTGATCTAGTGATCTAGTGATAGTTTTGGAGGTCTTATAATTTTTCAGGAGCCTGAAAATTGGTCTTCTATGCCCAAATCCAGTGGTTAAATAGACTTTTATTTTTATTTTTTTTTTTGCTTTTTGGGTCACACCCGGCGATGCTCAGGGGTTACTCCTGGCTCTGCACTCAGGAATTACTCCTGGTGGTGCTCAGGGGACCATATGGGATGCTGGGGTTGGGGATCGAACCCAGGCCAGCACAGGCCGGCCACATTCAAGGCAAACGCCCTACCCGCTGGGCTATCACTCCGGCCCCAGGACTTTTGTTCCTTTTGGAGGATCAGAAAGATAGTCTATCCCTTGCTTTTTCCACACTCTAGGGACTGTCTGTATATCTTGGCTCATCACCTCCTTTCCAGTGACAGTTTCCCTCAAATATCTATTTTCCTCTGATGGAATAGTTTGAGGCTCTTTATGTTCCTGGAGCAAGCAGATGCCCTTTGGCTCTACTAGCCTGAGACAGGACATATGGAGATGTTACTGGTGCCTGCTCGAGTTAATCGATGATGAACTTGTCAGACAAGTGATACAAGTGATCTACTTTCCTCATCACATCTCTGCTGATTCTGGTTCTCCTTTGAATCTCTAACAAGGAAACTTGGAATCATACTAGGTCCAACTGAGAAATTCAAGATAATCCCCCATATTAAAATCCTTAACCACATCTCAAAGTTCCTTACAACAGACATATTTTCAGTTCCAGCTATGAGGAATGTGGGTATATTTGGGGGCCGTTTTTTAGCCTATCAACTGCAAGTGCTGGAAAATGAATTAAACCTCTCTTCCACTTTAAGAAAGTCAGCTGTTTCTTGTTGTTTTGTTTTTGCATATGGGGAGGCCACGACACACCTGGCAGTGATAAAGTCTTACTCCTGGCTCTGGGCTCAGGGATTGCTCCTGGTAATACTGTGGGGCCATATGTGGTGATAGAGATTGAACAGCGGTAGACCATAGAATGTGTGCAAGAATTAATCTGCTCTACTATCTTTTTGAGTCCTGTCTCTCTTCCAGTTTTAGGTGGAAGTGTAGGTTTTATTTACTTATTTGTCCATAGGAAAGCTAAATACATCAGAGGAATCATATGTGAAACATCTATAACTTTTCTGAACAATGTAAATCGGGTAAAATGAACTTGGATTATATAAGAGTAACTGAGAAGACTAAAGGATAGGATCACTTGTCACTTGTCTTGTATCACTTGTCTTCCCATTGTTCATCAATTTGCTTGAGCGGGTGCCAGTAATGTCTCATTTGTTGGGAATGAGGTCTATTATTGTTACTGTTTTTGGCATATTGAATACACCACGGGTAGCTTGCCAGGTTCTTTCATGGCTCTGGGTTCATCTCAGGGGGCCCAGTCTTTTCTATGTCAGACCATCAACCATCCAGGGCCCACAGGGCAGAGCCCTGGGGTGTAGACAAGCCTGTCTCTTATCTGTCACCTGCCGACACAGCTGGGCACAACAGTTACACCTTGAGGGGCAGGCAGGATAGAATAAGAAAACAAATGATATAGTTAGTTTTATTTTATATTATCCTGATCCTGTAAGTTGATTTGATAAAATATACTCATAAATTACATTTGCCTGCCATGTCTATAATATCTTTCAGAAGTGAAATAGTATACCAAAATACTGATTCAGTTTTTCAAAAGGGAAATACTATGCAAGAACATTGATTCAATCTCAAAATTCAGGAATTTTTATCTCTCTACTTACATACTTAAAAGCATGTAAGAAGTAAGGCATATTGCCCATTGGACACACTGATAGCTTATTTGATTTTATGTTGCTCACTACCTGGAGGAAACAGACATTTATTTTTCTGTGAATTTATGATGAGTTAGCATGTTTACTAGCTGTTTACATACAATTGCAACCAGAGTTAGCTTTATTTGTGTTAGAAAATGTTCCTTTTCATAATCTTATTATCAAAACATATTTGAACATTGCTCCTTTCTAACATGTAGTGTGTCTGGAAATCTATTATCTGGATTTAAGGAAGAAAAATCACTGTCTTTACAACTATGATACATTTTTAGATAAATATGGTGGCTCAAGAATTATTCAAACAAGACTATCTCTATATCCCCACATTTAATTCATGCTCTGGGACTTTACTCCTATTGAAATTGACCCTATTTTATAAATAAAATTCCAAATTGGGCTTGGAACATTCTGCAATTTGTCTCTGGAAAACATTCAAATAGTTTTTAAAGTTAGAAGAAGAAAGTCTAGAATAAAAGAGATATCATGATGACCTAGGGTGACCCTGTCCAGTTCTATTTTAAAGCATTCGAATGCACTCAGGACTAGTTTTTCTCTGTCTTGGAGCAGCTTGTGAGGTCAGTAGTCATCAAGACAAGAGAGACCTGAATTATTTTTCCTTGAGTTCTCAGGCTGAAATACTTAATCAAAATGTAGTATAATTATAATAACAATGACAAGGTGTCTTTGTATAGAACTTTAATATTTATTTCCCCTCAATCCACATCACTATCTCTAGTTTCTTTCTACTTGTTCCAATCTGCAGAAACTCCTTTCTCTCTTATCTTCTCCAAAGCTGACTAGGTAAGAGATAATCTGCCACTGGTTCCTTTTTATTCTGTGTAGTACAGAGAAGCAATAATGCTAGTCTATAGGAGTGAAAGCTGACAAGGAAATCAAAGAATTCCAGTGTTGTCGGGGGCGGCGCGCCGGGGTCCCCCGACAGTGCCGGAAGCGAAGTTCCCTTCTACCTCCGGGCCGGCGAGGAATGGATGAAAACTCAGGAATCCGATGCAGTTTTAAAAGGCTTTACTTATCACAGGTTCAGGCATACAAATCAGCAAAAGGAAAAGCCCGGTGCTTAGGATTCCAGGCTAGAACCCCAGCCACGTGTAGGCCAAGATGGCGGCCACCACGTGTAAAGGCTTTGTAAAAGGGGAAGACAAGACTTCCAAGAAGGGTGAGAGCTCACAAAGAGCCCAAAAAGAAGCGCTGAGAGAGAAAACTGGCTAGTTTATACCCCTGCAACTCAGACCTTCCTCCCACTGTTATGGAAAGCAGGGAGGGTCAAATGCCCTTAGGTAATCCCTCCCTGCACCTCACCTAGGCCCTTTAGTATGCTAATGTTTTGAGCCAAGATCTGCCTGGAAATGCCTTTATAGGGTAGAGAAGGGGGTTTCTGAGATGGCATGTCTCTGTACCAAAGACTAATACTAATGCCAGTTAAATATTTCTCCAAGCCTTCACAAGTCTTTTCTACTTCGTTGTAGTTTTGTATTTTAGTTGCCTTTGAGTATATCAGGGAGCCATGCTTGTTTGCTTGGAAGCAAACAGCATTTCTCTCTGGTCTAATTACTTAGGGGTCCAGCGTGGCCAGGCTAATATGCTGGTAAGATCTAGCTAGTCCCACGATGATTGTGGTAGCTTGGGAGAATATTTATACCAGCTAGTACAGCATACATGGTCAGATAAACTGCCACATTTAGATACCCCCTTATCTACGAAGTGATTTGCAGGAGGTAATCCAGAGCAGATGCAGCGGCCCTTAGGAGTCCTGCAACACAGTGTAATGAAGAATTTAAGAATGTGACCATTTTATGTTTTATAATATAGAACATAATTATTTATAAAGTGGAATAACATGTCATGTGGAATTAATACTTTATTTCTCCTAGACAAAGCTTTAATGTTTTAATTTTCTAACCACTGTAAGAATAAAATGCATAGAACATCTTCTTTTTGTGGTATTATTTTTTAAATGGTAGATGTTTAGAAGCAGATTATCTACTATTTCTAGTTTTTGAAAACGGATTGCAAATTGCTTAGGTTTACAGACCCTCATTGTAGTTTTTTAAAATTTTAATTGTTTTTTAAGACCTGAATATTTTCATCACATGAGAGTAAATGAATAGGCAGAGTGGCATCTTCTGTAGTATTCCAGGTGAACGTGTGGTAATCTTCCTAATTTTAATCCTCTCTTTGGAAAAACATTTCACTATTGTCATTAATTTTTGGTATGATGTTGAAATATTTTCTTAAATTGTAATGTCAGAACATCTTAAAATAAAATAAATATAAATTTATATATAAATTATGCATATGTATTAAGCTGTCTGTGCAAGAAAATATATTAATAGAGAAAATGGTTTTTGTTATGGAAGTAGTGACAAAATGTTTGATTTGCTATTTTAAAACCAAGAAAATATTTTTATTGCCAAGAATTTTCATTTATGTCACCAAGTGATAATATGTAAAGTCTGCCCTTTTGTGGCTGTTGTTCTTTGAAGTGTTGGGAACCGAACCCAGGTTCTCCACATGCAAGGCATGTTCACTGTTGAGCCACTCAGAGAGTTCCAGGTTATTGGTACCAGGGGAGCAATGTTATTGCTGGCAGACCTAGGGTGCTGGCTATAAAGTGTCACTTTAGTCATTTTGCACTAAAATTATTATGAGTGGGCCAGAAAAGACCAGTTGTCCCCACCTACACACCTTGACTTGTCTTTGCTAGGATGACTTAGTTTGTACTTCAAAGACTATTCCAGATTAACTCCTGTGGGAATGAATTTTGGATCCTTGCCCTGGATGTTTTCTGTAGCCAGAACATGCTCTCTCTATTATAACACACAGCTATTTTCCTTAATAGCCTGGCAAGCTACCTGTGTCGTATTTGATATGCCAAATACCAGTAACAATTATAGACCTCATTCCCATGACCTGATGGAATGGTTTGAGGCTCTTTATGTTCCTGGAGCAAGCAGGTGTCCTTGGGCTCTACTTGCATGAGACAGGTCATATGGAGATGTTACTGGTGCCCGCTCGAGCAAATCGATGATAAACGGGAAGACAGTGACAGTGGTACAGTGAGTATATTGGAGAAAAAGATTGTCTTTTTTTCTCTAAATATTTAACATATACCACTGTTTATAGAATTTATCAGATGCTAGATTAGGGGATTCCCAAAGAAATAACCTGCAAAGCAATACATCTCTGTATTATGGAATGGAAATCATACAAGCTTGATACCATAATTAATTCAAATTGAGTTTAAGTATTCTTAAGAAATATGCATTATGGGACAGAGAAATTAGGGTGCTTGTCTTACGGTTTACGTTTAGCTAACCTGGGTTGTTCTGTGATACCACATATCACCCCCTGAGCTTTGCCAGAAGTGATCCATGAGCATAAATAGTAAGTCCTGTGCACTTCCAGGTGTGGTCTAAAAGCCACAGAAAAGAAATATGCATCACCATGAGACAACATCAAATTAAAAAGCTTCACACAGCAAAAGAAAGTCAAGTCCTAATAAATAGACATCCTAGTGAATGGGAGAAATATTTGCATATGATACATCAGATACAGTGTTGATATCCAAGGTCTATAAAAGAAGGCCTATAAAACACTCATGAAACTCAACAACAAAATAATCCAATGACCCCACCTATAAATGGGGTAAGTTGTACCCCAAAGAAGACAGACGAATTGCAAACAGGCATATGAACAAGTGCTCATAATCACCACAAGTAGGGAAATGAAAATCAAAACATTCAGATATCATCTCACACCAGTGAGAATGGTACATATGCATATTTGTGGGAACAGCCAATGTTGCCGGGTTGTGATGAAAAGATAATCCTCATTCATTGCAGATAGGAATGTTATCCAGTTGAGCCTTTATGGAAAGCGATGTGGAAAACTATCCAGAAAAATAGGAATAGAACAACCAGCAATACCTCTTCTTGATACATATGTTCCCAAAGCACAAAAAATATTAATTCCAAAGGATGTATGGACACCTATGTTCACTGCCACACTTAGCATAAGAACCAAATATATGGAAACAACCCAAATACTTAATTACAGATGAATGGGTCAAGAAACTGTAAAAGGGGGCCGGAGCGATAGGATAATGAGTAAGGAGTTTGCCTTGCATGCAGCTGACCTGGGTTTGATCCTCGGCATCCCATATAGTCCCCTGAGCACTGCCAGAAGTAATTCCGGAGTGCAGAGCCAGGAGAAACCCCTTGAGCATTGCTGAATGTGACCCCCAAATGTTGTAACAAAAATTCTATGCAGCTCTAAGAAAGAGCAAAAATCATACAATTTTCAACAACATGGATAGAATCAGAGGATATCATGCTGAGTGATGTCATCAGAAAGACAGGAATAGACACAGAATGATCTCAAACTTGTGACTGAAAGATGCAAACCCAATAGCAACAGAAGCAACATAATGATTGAACTGATCCACACAACTGAGTTGGAGGGATTGAGAGGGGTGGGGTGTGGGGTGCTATCTTGAGTATTTCCTTGGGAGAGGAAAGTGGTTTCTCTGGTAATGGGTGTGGTGTTGAATTAATTGCATGAGAAACCATTATTAACAGCATTATAAGTCACAGAATCACAATAACAATATTTAGAAGTCAGAACATGGTATCATCCCAAACATTCTTTTTTTGTCTAGAATTCTTAAGTGCTGAGAAGTGACTGTGAATGATACAAAAATACAACTAGAGAGTAGTATGATTCAATGTGGCACCCTGTTTTCCACGAGAAGCACAGTCAAACTTTGTGCTCGGTCTCCACCCTTAGGACTGATCCTTACCTTAGAAATTATATTCCTAGCCTGCATGTCCCTGTCTTTTTGCTGAATATTCATTTCATCTCTTCTTTACATAAATTTCCTCCACTATTCTGATATTCAGGTCACCTCTATATTCTTTCTTCCATAATCCAGATCTCAAGGTGAACTATATATGTCAGCACACACTCTCCAATCTCTTTTATTTGGGGTGACAACAGGCATTACTCAGGGTCATTACCTCTGACTCTGTGCTCAGGGGCCACTCAAGGGAGCCTTGAATGGTGGTGTTCAAGGAACCATATATACAGCAAAATACTCAAACCAGCATCTACCACATGCAAGACAAGTACCTTACCTGCTGTACTATCTTTCCAATCTCTTTACAAACTCTTACATCAATAACAATTCCCTACTCTGTAGCCCTCTGCTCTAGTACCATAGATACCTCATTTTGGTACACATATGAAACCATACCAAGAAAGAAGGCTCTAGGTTTATTTTCTCTAATCGTGGACAGGTCTGCATTTTCTTAAGATGTTTTCTTCCTATTCTCACCTGCCCTTTTCTCTTTCTCTTGCTCTAAAAATATTTCATTCAAAAACATTTATTTCTTTATCATAAACAAATCAAGATGAAAACTTGCATATTTTGTGTTATCTACATTTTGTAGGATTGCTACAGGTATATAAAGAACAAATGAAAGTAAATGAACAAAATCAGTCTTACTTTTAGGTGGTAACATATTGTATATATTTTTCTTTTCCTCTATACTATTTTCCAAAACTTACACAAAGAGCATACAATTATTTTATTTTATTTCATTTTGTTTTACTTTTTAGACCACACCTGGCTGTGTTCAGGACTTACTCTTGCCTCTGCACTCAGGAGTCAGTCCTGATGGGCTTGAGGTACCATATGTCGTGTCAGGCATTGAACATGGCCCAGCTACACCCACGCAAAGGCAAGTGCCTTACCTGCTGTATTACCTTTCTGGCCCCAAGAAACATATAACTCTTTTAAAAATAATTTTTTTAGAAAACATTATCAAGAAAAAAACAGTGACAGATCATGTAAATAAGAAGATAAGTAGGATGGATAAATGGGTAAAAATCCCCCTCCGCTTGATATTCATTCTAAACTGAGTCCGCACTGGTATGCCCCAGTGCCTGGTGAATTTTTCTTGTTAATACAGAATGTGTTGCTAGGGCCTAAAGTAAGAACATAGGCTGTTTGCTAAGTTTGTGGAATTGCTCTGTACTATTTCTGAGAAATGTGAATCCAAAGCAGAATATTTTTATATCTCTTTTGAAAGAGATTTCAACATCCTGACTGGTTTAGAGGACACAGAGAAAAATTTATTAGATGTTTTCGGATGCCTGGTAACTTAAAAGGGAAAGTGAGGAAAATAATTATTACAAAAAATGCTACCTTTTATGGTACTGTTTTGTTTTTCTGAACATTGATGAATAGCAGTAGGAGAAATAATGCTCCTTATTTAGCATGAAGTCAGCGCAGGAGCAGAAGAGATGATAAAACTTGGAGAAATACTTGTAGGGAAACGTAACGAAGCTTGTAGCTCTCTGAATCTAGAGAGGGCTTAGCAGTGCAGAAAATTGCCTCCATTGTTCCAGTTGGCCACTGTCACTCTCAGTGAACAAACAGCATTGATGAAGGGTGTAATTGCAGAAAAGGGGATGTTACTGTATCAGTGCCAAGCCAGCCCACATTGAGTCAGCAGGCAGAGGGGTACTTACAAGTAACACTTTCTTTCCTGAGGGGCTTTGCCAGGGAAGTATGTAACTCACAAAGGTTATAATTACAAGTCTTGAGAAAAAATTATAATCTTACTGTATTTAGATTTGCGCTCTGCATCTGTGACTTTGACCTCATTTGCATTTAGATGTGCTTCTGGAATGCTGGCTCCAAAGATGGGGTGTTTGATAATATTTTTATAAAAAATATGTCTTCAGCACCTCTTAGGCATACATAAATAAATCAATCTGATATGTTTCAGGGATTGCACGCTCATTCATGACATTCCTCATTTTGATTATTTTTCCCCATCACCTCTTCTATCCAGTTTATTCCTTTTTATTTTTTTTTTCTGACAGGAACAGAAGTGTTGACATAGGAGGGTTGGGAAAAGATGTGAGTATTTGGAGAATGTTGGTTTGGAAATCAGGGTAGTGTGAAATGGGTGACTCACTCAGGGTAGGACCTACGTGGAAAGTCGTTCTTGCCACTTGCCTTCTAGAATTTTAATTTATTTGTCACATGGTGTCTGTTATTTCAGCACTCAGTCAAGTGTTGACTGTGTCTGTTGGATGAATTAATATTCTAAGGAACAAATTTTGTGTGAGGATGTGGGTCTTAATCCCAACCCCACTTTACCACAGAATCTTTTATTTGACCTCACCTCTCAGGGTGAAAATTAGGCAGGTTTACAGAGGTTCCTAGTATGTATGTGAATAGAAAGAATGTATTTGGGAAGGAGGAAATAGTTGAAGCCAGTTTTAAAATTGAGGCTTGACATAATATCACTGTATGGTTGATCTCGGGAAAAATACTTCATCTTTTGTAATAACTCTTATTTCTCCATCTGTAAAATGGGGATAACAGTACTTACTTTTAAGGATGTGGTGTGTCTTTTTTAAAAAAACTTAGTTAATTGTTTTATTTTATTAAAGCACCATGATTTACAATGTTACTTATAGTTGAGTTTAAGACATAAAGGGCTCCATCACCAAATCCACTACAAATGCTAACTTCCTTCCACCAGTGTTCTCAAGTTCCCTCCCATACCCCCCCAAATCCCCAGTCTCCCCTCTTGCAGGAATCTTTTTAAGGTTAGTTGTTAAAGTTTGGGTCTCATTATTTCAGTGTTGCTGACTCTGTGGTTTGGATATTTAGCTTTTATCATTCCTTAATACCACTCATGTACTTGACTCACTTGACCCCTGCTCCCCACAGCCCCCCAGCCTCCAGTGCTCCCTTGTCTGTCTTTTCTTCTACTCCCTACACTGTATTTCTTTCCTTTGCCTCCTTATACCCTGGGGCAGAGGGTAACCTAGGCATCCTCCTTTAAACCACTGCATTCTGGATGTGGCATAAAGAATACCCGGAAATAATGCACTGGAAACGTTGACATGGAGATGAATCAAAGGGCCTGCGTGCATTCTTTGTATGCAGGAGACCTGAGTTTGAGCCTTGGCATCATCACTTGGTCCCTGAAGCACCAAACAGAAGGGAACACGAGGCTGGGAGTAGCCCTGAGCTATGCAGTGTGTGGACCCAAAATATAATAAACAAAAAGCAAGGAAAGCAAAAATAAACAAAAGAAGGCCTGAATGCGGTGCAAGAAATGTGTGGTGTCAGCTTTGGTAATGGGTAATTGGGGGTAATGGTGATGATGCTCATTTCATGAAAGATTATTGCAATGGAAAATTCCAGTGTAAGAAAGCTTGTCAAACTATTAGTTATACATGGGCAGTGGAGAGCTTGTTACCTGTCCATCTCTTTGTTTCTAAGTTGCCACTATTTGTGAAACTGCCATTTAAAAATTCTCAAAAGCTTCACACATTGAAGAAAGTAAGTCACTGTTCTTTTCACCCTTTTATTGATTATAGTATAAGTTAAAACATGAAAAATAAATATGTGAACATTAAAAAATTTTAGAGAGTTCTTTTTTCTCATTTGAACCAGAATATAGTAACTATCAATGGACTTTAGGGATATGATAATTAGGACAGGTGGATGTATATCTAATTTAGAACCTAATATGAGAAAGGCTCCCATAGGAGAAAATTTCAGCAACCTTCCTGTTATGACACACACCTGGCTGTTTAGAAGGCTGCATCAAGCCTAATCTGTTACATTTGTTATCTTTCATTGTGGCTATTAACTGGAAAATGTAAAAAAAAATTGGCTCTCTAAGTATAATAAATAGCCTTTTAGATTAACAATAGCTTTTTACTGTTAATAAATGTTATTCACTTATATATTCTACCATTTAAGCTCATCCTCTCTCACACATTTCAGTACCTTAGATGTCTTCTAGTCTATCTAGTCTGTATCTGTATCACAGATTTTTTTTTTACTGTAAAGCAGATCTTAGTCCAGATCCTTTCCTCACTTTCTTTCAATCATCAGTAGGTGTTCTAAGACATTAGATAAAAGCTGGGAGAGACAACTCAACCAGCTGAGTGTTTGCTTTTCATGTAGGTGCCCTGGGTTCCATCCCCCCCATACTGCTGGGGAACTAGCCATGTTCAGCCTCTGAATACCTCCAGGTGTGATCTCTAAATAAAAACAATAAACCAAAAGAGCAGAGGCAGGAGAGATAGGCAGGAGTGGGTTGGGCATTTCTCTTGGGTCCTGCCGGGAGTGATCCCTGAGTGCAGAGGCAGGAGTAAGCCCTGAATTCAACTGGGTGTGACCCAAAATTAAAAACAAAACCAAATCAAAGAATAAAGGGAAGAAAAAAAATAAAGACATGATCTAGCCTCCTTGGCTTCCTGAAATACTGCTTCAGCACGGTTAAAGTTAAGAACAGGATAGCTGGAGGAAAGGGAAATGTAGAAAGGAAGCTGGGAAGGGTTCTGGGGTGCACTTTATTGCCTGCTCAGGCACTCAGTTGGCCAGAGGGCAGGAGGCACAAAAGGCCCGTCTGGCACACCCTCCACCCTCCCATTTGCATCCTCCCATTCCACACTCCCTTGTGCATTCATTCTCATCTTACTCAAAGACCAGGCTCTGCTCTTTGTCAATGTTTTAGACTCCCTCCCATGAGAACAACATTAATTGTCATCTCATCCATGTTCTGATATGTTTTCAATCTCACTGTTCTAAAAATTATTTGTTTGATTCTGTCTGTCTCCCCTAACAGATTCAATTCATGATACATTATGTATTTCTAGTACTAAGCATGGAAGCAACATCTCAATAATATGCAAGAAGTGGAATGAAAAACTCTTAAAAATAGCATTCAAGGTCAAGCATTTTGCTTGAGGCACTGCCACAAGAGCTGAGTGTCTTTCTTCCTTAATTTTATTTCATCTTTGTGCTGCCAGGAAGCGAATCGTTACATGTGCAAGAAAAGTGCTCTTCTGCTGAGCTATATCCCTGGTTCGTCCTCCTGAATATTTTTTTCATAATAAGAAATAAAACAAAACAAGTTCGAGAGATGAAAAATGTCTCCGGGGCTGAAGCCATAGCACAGAGGATAGGGCTTTTGCCTTGCACAACCGTTAACCCGATTTGATCCCCAGCATCCATATGATCCCCTGAGCACTGCCAGGAGTAATTCCTAAGTGCAGAGCCAGGAGTAACCCCTGAGCATTGCCATGTGTGACCCCCCCAAAAAAAAAAAGGAAAAGAAAAAGGTCTCCCTGGAGATGTCCTTGTTCCAACGTTTAGAGATTATGACCAAGAGACAGGAGTACTGGTGATGAAAAAGGTTCTAGAACTTGTGCCCAAGTAGAGGCATTACATAGGTGGGGTTGGGCACCTGAAAACTCACCATCCATTTGGGATTTGCACATTCAGGAAGAACAACCCTTGATTAATGGTTTTAACAGATGAGAGATCAAAGAGAAGAAAGTATGGTTCGATAAACAACAGATACTTAGAGTTTTTAAAGGTCTTAGAACATTTATTGTTGAATTGTGTAAATAAATGTCCCAATTCACATATACAACATATATATGACATGTATAATCAATTATGAAATGTAATAAATGTGTGTATATAGTACATTTATGTATTAAAATAATACTGGCTGAATGTCTGATATAGAATTCTTACCTGATATTTGCTGAATAAAATGCCCCTGAAAATATAACTGCCTGATAAGTAAACTCATGTTCACAGAGTTTACTTTGCTTGCTCAAGATGACAAATTCTCATTAGAAAGAGTTTTAGAGGTGATTTTAGTCCTGGGGGTGTGGGAAAACACTGGTGCGCCCCATACAAAATCCGGGAGCAGGTGTAGGATCCCCCTTCTGCCCTAGGGGATTGGTGACTGGTGGACGGAGAAAGATGTGACAATCCAGCAAAGTTTCAAACTGCTTTACTTACACAGGTTCTGGCAAACAAATCAGCAATGGAAAACTCTGAACTTAGGGTTCCTGGCTGATCCCTGGCTACATGTAGGCTGCCACCATGTGTTAAGGCCCTACAGAGAGGAGACAGCAAAGAGGCAAGAAGGGAGTGCCAACAAAAGGGGCCCGAAAGAAAGCAGGCTACAGTATTTATATCTCAGCAACACAGACTGTCCACTCCAATGGAGAGCAGTCATGGTCAAATCCCCTCAGGTAATTTCTCCCAGGACCTTACCTAGACCCTTTGAGATGTTATTGTTGCCAAGCCAAGATCTACCTTGGAAGTGCCCCCTGCAGGGTAGAGTGGAGGAGGGACTTCTGAGATGTGTCGGAGGAATGCCACCAGGGTCCCCGACAGTGTCGGGACAGAAGTTCTCCTCTACCTCCGAGGACGCCAGGAGAACAGATGAAAACTCACGAGTCCGGTGTGCAGTTCCAAAAAGGCTTTTAATAGTACAAAAGCTCTTCCACAGCACTCCAATATAATGAACAAACTCTAGCTCTGGTCCTAACTTAGACCATACAAAAGAGCCTAAGTCTCCCACCAAAGAGAGGATCTCACCGAGCTGAGTCCTACCCAGAAGAAGGAGCAAAAGGCCAAAGAGCAAAAGCCAAAAGCAAAAGGCCAAGGGAGCCAAAAGCCACAGGAGCCAAAAAGCCGAAAGCTAAAAGGCCCAAAGCCAAAAGGTGAAGGGGCCTCCAAGTCAGCCCCTTATATACACCAAAGTAATCCAACCGGGAGGGTCATGTCAACAAAGAACCCTAAACAGAGTGTAGAAGAGCAGTGCCACACCCTATTGCAGGTATAAACAAAGGTTATGCCAAGGACTAATCCTGAGATTATCTCTTATGTAAAACACTGGAGAGAGAGGGGGCTGATATAAAGTAATACATCTTAACTTCATGAGCTTCATGTAATCTAGATGGTACCCACAAGGTCCTTTTATTATTATCTGCACCAGGGTGATTCTGAGTATCTTGTTCTCGTGTACTGAAAGGGGTCACACTCGCCTGCTTAGAGCAAACTAGTATGATCCTTCCTATAGTCTTCCTATAGTCTCAGCGTAGCCAGGGTGGTACTCTCCTGGTAAATTCTAACTGTCCCACGCTGGGTGCAGTGGGTATAAAGAGGAGCTGTGCCCAATCTAGAAAACATAGAAGTCTTAGTAGATGTATAAGTCAGAAGTTATTCAATCAAGGTGACTTCTGTAACTGCCACACCCTCTAGCAGTGTTTACATAGAAGAGAGGTCTCATTAGAATGAACCTTGGCTTAAATAGATTAAGCTGGGAGTGGGCAAAACAACAAAACTCCCAGAATAGCTAAACCTGTCCTCCAAAAGAGATGAACTGTATCTCAGAATACAAAGGCATGCATCTGTACCAAAGAATATTCTATAGCCAGTTATATATTTCTCCAAGCCTTCACAAGAGTCTCATCTTTACTTCATGTTATATTAGCCTTTGACTTATCAGAGAGCCTTGCTTGCTTGCTTGGAGGCAAACAGCATTTCTCTCTGGTCTAATTGCTTAGAGATTCAACTTGGCCAGGCAAATATACTGGTAAGATCTAGCTAGTCCCACGATGATTGTGGCAGCATGAGAGAATATTTATACCAGCCAGTATAGAATGGTCAGATGAACTGCCACATTTAAACTTTTCTCCTCCCTATATACAAAGTGGTCTGCAGGAGGCAACTTCAGGCCAGATGCAGAAGCTCTGGGCAGCAGTGTACTGCAACACCAGGGCACTGAACAAATTTTGTTACAGCATGCTCATTGTGAAGTTATGTAGTTTGTTACAGCTTCATGATGGTGGAGTTATATGATGATTCTCTAGCCTTGCATATGAACAATAACATTCATTAACACAGTATGCATTGCTCTTCTTGACTCACAAACTAAACAGGCCAAAATACAAGACAAGAACATGAAAAATGCAGTTTGCAAGAGATAAGCTATGACTGGCCTATAGGAAATCCTAGAGGTTGCCACATGGTGTAATCTTTGTTAAGCAAGAAGGTGCCCGCTTCTGTACCTTTCCATAATGCTCTGAGAGACTAGACTAGTGGGAACTATGAGTTGCTCAAATTTTTGGAAAGGGGTTACGCCAGTGATTGCTTTTTTAAAAAAGCAAAAATAGAGAGCCATGACTATTTCTGACATAATTAAAAGTATCACACTTAGAAAATGACTGGAGCAAACCAGCAGCAGTTTGGCAGAATCAGAGTCTGAGAATGTAGCAGATGGCTTTAAGGCGGACAATTATTTTCTGATCAGTCTCAACCCAATCACCTTAGAAAACTGAGGAACATAGTACAATACAGAATAGCGAGTATTGATGCATTGATTTAGTTCACTATCTTTTGACCAACTAGGCAAAAAATAACTATCTTATCAACCAACTAGGAAAACATGAGTAGTGCATCATATAGAAATGAAGTAAGTAAATAGTTTGTGGGTAGGTTTTACTTGGAAAATACTTGTTTTATCAAATTTGGAAAATTTCTTAGCAAAAAATTAGTATAATTTTAGTAGGATTTCTAGCAGTAATGACAGACTGATGAGAGAGGGAGAAAAAGGATCATAAGTCTGAGGAAAATGTAGTTAATTTGTATAGGAAAAGCCACATCAAGTAAAGTATCTTGTGGAGAGATTATATACTATATATATGTAACAGCTAAACTGCGGAACCATGTGCTAGCTAGCTGAGCATGAGTCATTACTGGACTGAGGTTTAAAAAAATATCCAGAATACTTGAATGTGAGAAACTCAGACAAGGAAATACAATATTTTTCCAAACTTGGGTATTACAAGAAAAATTTATCAAATATATTCCTGCAGTAAGTATGTGTATATGAGTAGGGGCTGGATTTGCATTAGTCTCTGGCATAACCAAATCTCTGCATTCATGGTGTAGCTAATGTCACAAATTGCAATCCCTTAGACATCTGCTCAGTGTTTTTTATGATGAGCCCCTTTCCCCGGGAGCATCAAATTCTTTTTCACTTTTGGAACAGTTGAATGAACCCCACTGTTTGACAGTAAGAGAGGGAACTTGAGCTGTTAAGTGAGTTAAAATGATTTAAAAAAAAAATCTCATGAGACACCATAATATGCCCATTAACTCACCACCCATCCAAAGTGACCTTTTCTCCCTTCTCTTCTTATTGATTTATCTGGTCCAGATGGCTCAGAGTGGGTATGGGGTTGTGTAGGGGTTCTCCTGGGGCTGATATGCATCATCTTGTTGTGACCTCGCTCCTCATCTATGATGTGAAATCTTCGGAGGGAAGGAGGAGTGAATGAGATCATGTCTAGAGAGACCCCTAGATATTTGGAGAGTATTAAACTTGGTTTTATCATTAAGCATCTATTAGAATAGAATTGATCATTATTGCAAGGAAGCAGAAAGTCACATGCTTATTTTATAAAGATTTGAAGGAACCAAAGTACAAAAGATAAAGGTGATTTATTAGCAAACTAGTAGTTTATGATCACAAATTGATAAATTATTTGCTACAGTCAGTAGATTGATTAAGCTAACACTCACTAAACTGCTTTCACTTGAGACTCATTTTCAAGAGAGAAATTATTGTGAAATTCTGTGTATATAGTATAAAATATACAAATAAAATATTTATTGTTAATAAATCATAAAGAAATTTATTTCAAAATAAAATTTTAAGATG
Source organism: Cryptotis parvus (assembly GCA_021461705.1). Classification (NCBI taxonomy): domain Eukaryota; kingdom Metazoa; phylum Chordata; class Mammalia; order Eulipotyphla; family Soricidae; genus Cryptotis; species Cryptotis parvus. The sequence continues at coordinate 38,055 of JAJIBD010036986.1, forward strand.
TTTGTGATTGCCATATTTTGCTATTACCCACATGGGGTAGCTATACAGTTAAGAAAATAGGACCTACACTGTGTTTTAAAGCAGAAACTAAATTATGTTTGCACTTGACCTATGCCAGGAGCAGAGAACTATAA